>MU227686.1:2789938-2800735 GCA_018584345.1 Thuja plicata
GTTTATTCCTCCTTAAGAGGAATCTCACACTTGGCCCTCACACACTTATGAATGGTGGCATTCATAGACTTGGGAGTTACATTCTAACTCCTCTCTCTCATCTCTATTTAAGAGATGACCCTCCTCTTCTCAACTTTTGTATGAGCAATTCGCACTCTCTCTCTCTCTCTCTCTCTCTCTCTCTTCTTAGGCTTTTCATGCCTCATTCATAATGTCACAAGGGGTTTTCTTTGCTTTCCCCTTTCAAATATCTTGTCTCATGGTGTTGGATCTTGAAGCTTTCTCTCTCCTATCTTATGGTAATATCTTTTCATGCATTAACTCGCTTAGATTCTTTCCTGGTATTGCTTATTTAAATATTTATTTTTCCATTTCTAACATCCTCTGACACTTCTTTGTAATCAAATTTATTATCTATGGCCTCTAGCCAATCTAAAAACTCTTCTCCATTCAAAATTCCACTATATTAAGGAACGTGTTCCATACTATCTTTTTTGATGGATTTAAAGGAATCCACAAACACTTTCTGGTCCTTATCTATCTCAACTTATTTTCCTTTTCTAGTTGTCTCTCTTGTTTGGGTTTCATCATCTTCATCACTTTCATCTCCCCATTCAATGACTCTCCTCTTATTCTGTGATTCTTTTAGGTTGGCCTTTGCAAATAAATATTGGACCAATTCCACTATGTCATACTTTCTCATTGCCTTGGGTGGAATGTTGTCAACCTCATGGCTCTCCTTCACTTAAGACATACATGAAACTTACTGTAGTTCTGACTTTGATACCACTCTGATGTAGAGGGTCTTGATTTATAGTGTTTACTCTTCTCTAAGTTTTTAATAAACTTCCTTGAACCATCCAATGGTTACAACCACCCCTGTCTCCTCCACAAAGATTGGAATCCTAGGCTCTCATTTCAAGTTGTCTCCTGGTTTTAGTTGAAATGAAGAAGAAACAATGTTTAACCAACTTCAACTAGTCCAAATAGTCCTACATTTACCTTGTTTTCTCACTAGATATTCCTCTAGAACCCTAAACCCTTTCTTAGGATCTTCCCTAAGCTCATCTCAGGATCTTTCCTAAGGTCTTGATATGTTCCATGTCCATAGACACTTCAAGCACTTCTGGCTACCTTAGCAAACACTTTTCTATTGTTACCCATTAGTAGGCCTAATTAGGCCTTATTCATTTAGGTTTATTTTCACTATTTTTGGTCAAATGCTTCAAATTCTTCCAATAAACCCTATTGAAGACTATATGATTCTAAAATCTATCACCTAGACCTTATAGAATCGAAAGTTATAGATCTTCAAAATGCCCACAACCCTAATTTCATCCAGGTCCTACTTTCTAGGCTATCTTTTAGGCCTTTCGACCAGTCACTGCAAAATGCATCCAATTGGAATTCAAACTTCATACCATCTCCTGAAATATTTTGATCTTTCAAGGAGACACTCTAGGGATTCCATAGATGCCACTAAGATGTCCATACCAGATCATGGGTGTGTTGTTTCAATTCAATCTTAGCCCTGTCCTGGCTCACCTACTCCAAACGTTTATCCTAGGGCATCACTCCAAATCTAGGAATTCAGTTGCAAGAACAAAAAGGAAAACAAAAACATTATTTACTAACCCTAACCTATCATTCCACAAGGTTTCAATCATTTTCAACCGTCGATGCTTATGTTAGAGCCATTTTCATTCCTGCAACTCTGCAAATGGAAGTTGTAGACACAATCACATAAAAATAAGCGTAACTTTACAATTCTTGCACTTGAAAACATACCTGAATATGAAAAAGAAAGCTAAAACAAAACTCTACACTCTCATGGAGTCAGATTTCACAATCCAATATGTACACAGCCGTACAAGCTTGTAGAAACACTGCAAATACAAGTAAAACTCAGAGAATCATCCATACAGAATGCTCACACGTGTGGTCTATAACCAAAACTCCATTAACCTTCTAAAACCTTCAATCCATGCTCAAATACCCAAGCATGGGTTGTTACAACCATCCAATCCCTCATTTTCAACTTCTTGCAAAAATTGCAAAAAAGTTGCTTCACCAACTTTTGAGCACGTCTTTCTCTTTGACAAATTTGGTCAACTCAATGCTCTTTGACCCATCCTATGACCCTTGTTAGGACACTTAGGAACCTAGAGGAGACCATAGCCCCTATTTTCTCAAAATTAGCAACTTTTACAACTTTAGACCATTTTGACAGCATTTTGCACCTAGGAGCGACTTGTGCTCTTACAAACATAAATGATCAAGCTTGGATCCAAAACTTATGGATCTTATTACAAAACATATAAAAGATCCCTAAACAAACCCAAACACCATATAACCAACCTTCAAGCCAAAATGGGAGGTGCTCTGCACCAAACCCCCAACCTTGTCTTGGGATTCCTGGTCCATATGCCCACCACTCCAGAATTTTTGGGTCTTTGGGGTCACAATTGACCGTAAAAATGCCCTAACTAGAAATGGGCAAAAAAAAGGCTTTTTAGGCCTTTCCTAAATTCTATGCAACTTTATGAGTGTTACCCTCACTAATGGATTGGAAAATTATTTCCCTCTTAAATAGTTCTAGGAAAGACTCATATCTTCCTTCTCCAAAAGGAATTTCATCACTAACTGATCACCTCTGCAAATTAAGTGCTCTTCACTGTGGTCTTTCCTAGTCAGGCTCTTCTCTAGCTTTCCTAGGGCAAGACACCATAAATAGATCATGTTTTTTCAAGGGTCCCAATTCTTGACATATGTAAACCATGGATTCTAGTCACTATTCCCAAAAGGTTGTACAATTTGTACGGTAGGAAAATGATCTAGCACCTCATTATTTACAAACTGCCAGGTTCAGTCCATAGATAGTGAAAAAAAATAATAATTACAAGAAGTACTTGAAACTAAATAAAAAGATAAACTACACCACACATAATCTATAAAAAACCTACATTACACCATGCACCAGTTACAGTGCTTAATCTAATCCATTAAAGTACCTCTCCAATACCAAAGCAAGAAAATTGCACACATAATCACTTATGATTCCTTCAATTCAAAATTTGAAATCTGTACAATAGCATCCAACCTTGCTCCAGTGTCAAGGAATCATATAAATAGGTTCCTAAAATGATTACTAAGTTTCTTGGGAACTATTTGGTCGAGTTGGCAAAAGTGGTCATCTTGTCCGAGCAACTTTTCAAAAGTTGCGAAGTTGCAAAATGTAACTTTTGACAATGTTATGCAAAACTAGGTAAATGAGCTCCAAAACTCTTCAAACCTTCTAAAAAACCATGATTATGACAAAAATATGTTCCTTACCCACATTTGAACCTATTGACATCATGATGATGTCATTTGTAATACCCACCTCTTAGTTTTCTTTTCAATTTGTGGATGCCAAACTCTTTTAGGCATTTTGATGTATGTGTGGTTATTTCAGTTGATCTTAAGGATACTTATGTATACATTTCAATATGTTATTGATCCATTATTATCATGTTGTATCTTCTATGTATATGTGATTTAGGGTTATTTTATGATGCTTATGTATATGTTAAGATTTCATTTCAATTATGGTTTTTTGACAATACTGACCTTAGATTTATATGCACATTGATAATTGTATGTTTTGTGTTACTGTTTGATGTGCTTGGTATGTTATGGGATAGAGTCATAGTTACTTACTTCGGCGAGATCCACATGATAACCTGGTCTCAACCATTTTTTTCCATATGATATATGCATGTTTTTTCATCTTTGTGATGCCGGTTTGCAGGTATCGGGCTATGTCTTCCCTGAATTTGCAGGAATGAGTGTGCCCTATTGCAATAATCTCAATAGTAAGAGAGGGGAGATAGTTTTCAGGTCCAAATCCTATCCTAAACCTAATTGTCCTAGTTAGTGGACAAGTATCTGTATGGTATACCTTACCGAATTCGTATAGTTGATAGGAATTCGTGTGTCCCCTTCGTTGATCATGTTTGATTTTTTCTTGTTTTCAATTTCAGGTGCTTGATGTGATTATGTGTGTGTTATATCATGATATTTATTTAATTGAATATTATTACAATGAATTACTAAATATATGGTATTTAATTAATTGAAAATTAAATTAAATACCTATGTTTAATTGAAAGGTTAATTAAAGTGCAATTATTGAATATTAGTATTTAATTGAAAATTACAGTGAATATGCTTTTATGCCTTATTAAATAATTAAATATTAAGTTGCATGGATTATTGTGCTTTAAATATTTAAGTTATTTAAATTAATATTTTATTAATTACATGTACAAGATTTTGTTAAAAAAGTATTTTCAGACTCAAAGATGTCAACTTAATTTTAGGATTCAAAGTTGAGTTGTGGAATTAAAAGATATTTTAATTATTTAAATATGATTTTCTCTCAACTTCAAGTGGAATCTTTTTAGGGATTGACTGAATGTGTTGTTAGGATGGTTTGCATGTTTAGGAGAAATTGAATCCCTTTAGGAGGGGATTGGGGGTTTTCATTTGCATTAATAAGATTTGAAGGATTTTGGGGAGAGCTTTGGTGTGTGCTTGGTTTTGGAGCATAATTGGAAAATTATTCTTGCTTGGATTTTTGCATTGTGTATCTCTCATCAGTTATTGAGGTAGGGTCTTGCTCATGTCAATTCTAGCTTTAGGATCTTCGTCTTCCATGCATCTGAAAAGCTAGGATCCTTTGTGTGGTCATTCCTTATTTATTTATTATGTGTTTTGATGATTTCATTTGGAAAATATATTCTTAGATAAATTTTGTGTTTTTATTCAAGCTTACATGTCAGATCTGTGCTTGTGGGCATAAAGGGTTTCATTTTATAGCATTAGGTGTAAATGGGTATAAGGGTATCTAGTTTGAAATTATTGTTGAAATGTGTAATTTTGAAAATCTAGATCCTTGATTTTTAAAGAAAAATATATTTTAGCGTAGTAAGGAAATACTGTCAAAATTGCGTTGGATGAAACTTTGTGGAAAGCCCTTAAACGGGAAAAATCAAATTCCCTATAGTTAGGACTATAAAGGAAATAAAATTAATGCTTATAAATTAATATCTTTTGAAGAAAAAAATATACTCCTTATTGAAAATTAATTGTTTGCAAAAAAAAGAGCTCTCTGGAATTGTCCAAAAAAAAAAGAATACAGTGGGCTAAAATATTAACCCATAAAAGACAAAAAGATAAAAGAGAATGAAACAAAAAAAAATATAAATTAACCTAATTTCTATTTTCAAAAATAATTAATTAATAAAAAAAAAATTGTGTTCTTATTTATTTTTGTTTTAAAAAAAAAAATACAAAACAATTTATCAAAAAAAAAAAAACAAAGCAAGTTATGTGGGGAGGGGGCCACCACATCCCCTTTTTCCCCACGCAATATGCTCTAGGTGCAGGCCTAAGGCCTAGGTTGGCATGTTTCCCTAAGAGTAGGGAAGGGACCACATGGGTCACCACTCCCCACAAAACCCTTTTCCCTTAGGCCCCGTTTGTTTGCAGGAATTGGGAGTGACACTTCCCGGTTTTGGGAGTGACACTTCTCGTTTTTGCAAATACGTTGTTTGTTTCTCTAAATTGCAATTCTGGATTTGTCAAGTAAAACCAAGTTTAGACACCAAAATGAGTGGCATCATCTTCCTACTAATAGATGGAATTAGAAATCATATCCTGGTTTTGATATAATAAGGTTTTGAGTCAAATTCCAATTCCCCAAGATGCAAAACCGGGATTTCAAAACCTGATTTTGTGATAATAAGGTTTTGAGTCAAATTCCAATTCCCCAAACAAACGGGGCCTTACTTATGTCATGCGTTGGAACAATTTTAAGTTTTCTTTTTTTTAATTAAAAAGTTTTCTTTAGGTATATTTAAAGTTTTCTTTTTTGTTTCAAAGCATGGTTTTTAGTTTTAAGTTATTTTTAGTTTAGTCTAGTTCAGTTTAGTTTTTATTTAATTTAATTTTATATTTAGGTTAACTTATTTTTTTGTCTAATTTAATTTTAATTTAATTTTAATTTATATTTAGTTTAATTTAGATTTTAGTTTAAATTAAATTTTATTATATAGTTTTAATATAAGTTTATAGTAAAAGGTTTTGAATTTTATTATTTATAGAATATGGGTAATGTTTATTTCTTATTATTAATCAGCAAATTCATGGTGTAGCTAGACAATAATAGAGGTTTTATTTGGCAAATTGTGTTAATGCTTATGTCGCACCTAGGATTTTATAATTTTATAATTATAACTAGAATTGGTAATTATTTCCTAGATGTATTTATATGTTGTTGTATAAATAGATTGATAGGAAATGTTAACATTTTACCAAAAATGAGATATTTAATAATTTCTGATAGTTATTGTAATGGATAAATGAATTTGCATGATTAGGGATCATAAATTTTTTTGTCCTTACATTAGCATTGTATTTAATTTAATGCATTCTGAATATGATTTGATTATACTAGGATGTGTTTTGGGTGCGTGTTTATCTGAATTGTATGTTCTTTTATGTTATCATTTTTTTGAGTGTCTGTTAGGCTAGATGACCCTTAGGATATAAATCTATAGGTTTTGGGATTGTACTTTATGTATGATATTATTGTGATGTTAGTTTGTGATTTATGATGATGTCATAGTCCTGATATTCTTAGACCCAACTTGGTTCAGTTTTGATGTGTTGTTTGGTCTTGTGAGGATATTGTGGATGTTTTAGGGTTATTGAGAACCTATGTGCACCTGGATGTACAGGATGCGATTTGAATTATGAATTATCCTTATGATATTTTTTTATGAACCTAGGGTAAGTTACCTAGTTGTATAGTAGGAGGTGGCTTGCAATAAGTACCAGAGTCCGCAGGTGGCTGCTAGGATTTGCTTATTGTAAGTATTGGTAACAAGTGATAACATAATGAATTAATTAGGATACAATAGATTAAACTAATAAGATTAATGCCTCACCCATGCTTGAGCACTAGTATAGCCTAAGATGGAGGATGAGATGATGCTTTCCCCCTTTCGAGGTGCGGGTTCGGGCATAGTTAGTGGCCTTGTCAATTTGAGAGGTCATTGATGTCGTGTATAGTCACTTGAGTACCAGAATTCTTTAAGGGATTGCTAGGAAAAAAATCAAGGATGTGACATACATGATGACACCTTCCTATATACAACATAGGTTATCCTACGTGTGTCAGTACCTCTAGTGTTGTTTAGTGTTCCTTGTTATGGTTTAGAGTGCTTCTAGAATCTTCCTTTGATTTTGAGTATGAGGTCATGTATACCTTATTTGCATTCATGTTGTATACCCCGTGTGATGGGCCTGTTACTATCTACTCAGTACAGTGGGAGTGGACCTTTAGTTCCACATGGTTGGGTGGTAGTGATTCTTATTGTCATTGAGGTTCCGACGGATTTTTCTTCATGCTTGGATGTTTTGTGTTACAGTTTCGTCTTCCTAGTCTTGTGGAGACTTGACCAGTTACTTGTTTTGTGCAATTGTACTACATGTGGATATTGGTTATCATCCTTGGGAGGATGCATTGTATTGTTTATTATGTATTATTACATACACTGTGACTTATGCTGTGGATGTGGATTAGGTAGCATACCTTATGGTATCAGATGTATATGTAATCTTTTATTATGAGATGTATGTAATTGGTTTCAGATTATGTAACCTTTATGTCAGTTCTTTATTATTTGTTAATCGTAGATTAATATGTTTAATTAATTCTATGTCAAGGAACCCTCAAGAAATGTTATCTATGTATGAGTTATATTTCATGTATGTCATGTACTTCATTGTATTGCTTCCGTATTGTTATCATCATTGTTTGAAAACATTTTAAAAAGAAATTTTTCCGTGAACTTAGTGTCATGTTTAGGTTAACTTCTCTTGGGTTCCCTAGCGGGGCATTACACTTGGTATCAGATCCCACATTTCTACACTAGGAACTCTGGGAAATATGTATGCCCATTAGTTGTCTTTTGATTTTAAAACTTGAAACAAACATAGACATAAAACTCTGATGTATTTAAAACCATCGCTTTAAGATTATTTGATTTATTTTGATGTTATTGGTGTGATGTTGGTATGTCTCACACAGCGTATGCACCATTTGATCATCCTCCACCTATGTATCATGCTCCTGTGAGTGGGCCTAGGAATAGAGGTCCAACAGCTAGTTTCTAGATTCCTACAGTGGGGAATGATCCTCACTGTTTGAATCAGGGACCTGGGAAGGGTCCTATGGGATCCACACTTTGAGTCTTTCAAGACTTGGATTAGATGTTTTGTGATGAGAGATTTATTTCCCTATCTTTTTTTTAGGCTTCCAGGAGTAAGCCTAGTTTTAGGGGAGGAGGATGTAATACACACCTCTTAGTTTGCTTTTCAGTTTGTGGATGCCAAACTCTTTTAGGCATTTTGATATATGTGTGGTTATTTCAGTTGATCTTAAGGATACTTATGTATACATTAAAGTATGTTATTGATCCATTATTATCATGTTGTATATTCTGTGTATATGTGATTTAGGGTTATTTTATTATGCTTATGTATATGTTAGGATTTCATTTCAATTATGGTTTTCTGACAATACTGTCCTTAGATTTATATGCACATTGATAATTGTATGTTTTGTGTTACTGTTTGATGTGCTTGGTATGGTATGGGACAGAGTCGTGGTTACTTTCTTTTGCGAGATCCACATGATAACCTGGTCTCAACCATAGTTTTCCATACAATATATGCATGTTTGTTCATCTTTGTGATGACAGGTTTGCAGGTACCGGGATACGTCTTCCCTGAATTGGTAGGAGTGAGTGTGCCCTGTCGCAATAATCTCAATGGTTAGAGAGGGGAGATAGTTTTCAAGTCCAAATCCTATCCTAAACCTAATTGTCCTAGTTAGTGGACAAATATCTGTATGGGCTACCTTACCGAATTCATATAGTTGATAGGAATTTGTGTGTCCCCTTCCTTGATCATGTTTTATTTTTGCTTGTTTTTCGATTTCAGGTGCTTGATGTGATTATGTGTGTTATATCATGTTTTTTATTTAATTGAATATTATTGCAATTAATTATTAAATATAGGGTATTTAATTAATTGAAAATTAAATTAAATACATATGTTTAATTGAAAGGTTAATTAAAGTGCAATTATTGAATATTAGTATTTAATTGAATAATTAATTGAAAATCAGAGTGAATATGCTTTTATGTCTTATTAAATAATTAAATATTAAGTTGCATGGATTATTCTGCTTTAAATATTTAAGTTATTTAAATTAATATTTTATTAATTACATGTGCAAGATTTTGTTGAAAAAGTATTTTTAGACTCAAAGATGTCAACTTGATTTTAGGATTCAAAGTTGAGTTGTGGAATTAAAAGATATTTTAATTATTTAAATATGATTTTCTCTCAACTTAAAGTGGAGTCTTTTTAGGGATTGACTGAATGTGTTGTCAAGAGGGTTTGCATGTTTAGGGGAAATTGAATCCCTTTAGGAGGGGATTGGAGGTTTTCATTTGCATTAACAGGATTTTGGGGAGAGCTTTAGTGTGTGCTTGGTTTTGGACCATAATTGGGAAATTCTTCTTCCTTGTATTTTTGCATTATGTATCTCTCATCAGTTATTGAGGTAGGATCTTGCTCATGTCAATTCTAGCTTTCGGATCCCCGTCTTCCATGCATCCGAAAAGCTAGGATCCTTTGTGTGGTCATTCCTTGTTTGTTTATTATGTGTTTTTATGATTTCATTTGGAAAATATGTTCTTAGATCAATTTTGCGTTTTTATTCTAGCTTACATGTCAGATCTCTTCTTGTGGGCATAAAGGGTTTCAGTTTATAGCATTAGGTCCAAATGGGTATAAGGGTTTCTAGTTTGAAATTATTGTTGAAATGTGTAATTTTGAAAACCTAGATCCTTGATTTTTAAAAAAAATTATGTTTTAGCCTAGTAAGGAAGTGATGTCAAAATTTCGTTGGATGAAACCTTGTGGAAAGCCCATAAATAGGAAAAATCAAATTCCCGATAGTTAGGAATATAGAGGAAATAAAATTAATGCTTGAAAATTAATAGCTTTTGAAGAAGAAAAAAATATATTCCTTATTGAAAATTAATTGTTTGCAAAAAAAAGAACTCTGTGAAATTTACACCAGTCCAAAAAAAAAAAATACAGTAGGCTAAAATATTAACCCAGAAGAGACAAAAAGACAAGGGAGAATGAAAGAAAAAAAAATATAAATTAATTTAATTTCTCTTTTTGAAAAAAATTAATTAATAAAAAAAAATTGCATTCTTATTTATTTTGGTTTTTTTTTTTTAAATTATGAAAATAAAACAAAATATAAATATAAATTATGCAAGTTATGTGGGGAGAGGGCCACCACATCCCCTTTTTCCCCACGTGCTATGCTCTAAGCCTAGGTTGGCAAGTTTCCTTGAGAGTAGGGAGGGGACCACGTGGGTCACCACTCCCCACAAAACCCTTTTCCCTTTCTTATGTCATGCGTTGGAAGAAGTTTATGTTAAGTTTTCTTTTTTTTTTTATTAAAAAGTTTTCTTTAGGTATATTCAAAGTTTTCTTTTTTATTTTAAAGCATGGCTTTTAGGGCCCGTTTGGCACCTGGAATTAACCTGGAATAGGCAGCCAATAATGCACGAATTAAATAATTCTTTGTTTGGTGCATTTTTTGAATTCTGGAATTAAAAAACTAATCCCCATTTTGGGGCTTATGCTTGCATTAGTTAATTC
>MU227686.1:2801212-2811442 GCA_018584345.1 Thuja plicata
ACACAAGTTAAAAATACATATTCAAATTAATTAAAAAAATAAAAAAATAATCCTTATTCCAATTTTACAATATGGGATCCAAACAGAGAATAGCTTATTCCAGCTTTCACTTTTAGAATTAATTAATTCGAGAATAGGCCCTTATTCTGGAATAGGCCTATTCTGGATAAGTTAATGCCATGCACCAAACGGGCCCTTAGTTTTAAGTTATTTTTAGTTTTGTTCAGTATAGTTTTTATTTAATTTAATTTATATTTAGGTTAACTTTTTTTTTTTGTCTAATTTAATTTTAATTTAATTTAATTTATATTTAGTTTAATTTAGATTTTAGTTTAAATTAAATTTTATTATATAGTTTTAATCTATGTTTATAGTAAAAGGTTTTGAATTTTATTATTTATAGAATATGGGTAATGGTTATTTCTTATTATTAATCAACAAATTCTATGGTCTAACTAGACAATAATAGAGGTTTTATTTGGGCGAATTGTGTTAATGCTTATGTCGCACCTAGGATTGGTAATTATTTCCTAGATGTATTTATATGTTGTTGTATAAATAGATCGATGGGAAATGTTAACATTTTACGAAAAATGGGATATTTAATTATTTTTTATAGTAATTGTAATGGATAAATGAATTTGCATGATTAGGGATCATAAATTTGTTTGTCATTATGTTAGCATTGTATTTAATGTAATGCATTATGAATATGATTTGATTATAGTAGGATGTGTTTTTGGTGCTTGTTTAAATGAATTGTATGTTCTTTTATGTTATCATGTTTTTGGGTGTCTGTTGGGCTAGATGACCCTTATGATATAAATCTAGAGGTTTTGGGATTGTACTTTCTATATGATATTATTGTGATGTTAGTTCATGATTTATGATGATGTCATAGTCCTGATATTCTTAGACCTAACTTGGTTTAGTTTTGATGTGTTGTTTCATCTTGTGAGGATATTGTGGATGTTTTAGGGTTATTGAGAACCTATGTGCACCTAGATGTACAGGATGCGATTTGAATTATGATTTATCATTATGATACTCTTTTGTGAACCTAGGGTAGGTTACCTAGTTGTATAGTAGGAGGTGGCTTGCAAAAAGTACCAGAGCCCACAAGTGGCTACTAGGATTTGCTTATTGTAAGTATTGGTAACAAGTGATAACATAATAAATTATTTAGGATGCACTAGATTAAACTAATAATATTAATGCCTCACCCATGCTTGAACTCTAGTATAGGCTAAGATGGAGGATGAGATGATGCTTTCCCCCTTTTAAGGTGTGGGTTCGGGCATAGTTAGTGGCCTTGTCAGTTTGAGAGGTCATTAATGTCGTGTATAGTCACTTGAGAACCAAAATTATTTAAGGGATTCCTAGGAAAAAACTCAAGGATGCGACGTACATAATGACACCTTCCTCTATACAACTTAGGTTATCTTACGTGTGTCAGTACCTCTGGTGTTGTTTAGTGTTCCTTGTTATGGTTTAGAGTGCTTCTAGGATCTTCTTTTGCTTTTGAGTTTGAGGTCATGCATACCTTATTTGCATTCATGTTGTATACCCCGTGTGATGGGCCTATTACTATCTCCTCAGCATGGTGGGAGTGGACCTTTGGTTCCACATGGTCGGGTGGTAGTGATTCTTATTTCCATTGAGATTCCAACGGATTCTTCTTCGTGCTCGGATATTCTGTGTTGCAGTTTTGTCTTCCTATTCTTTTGGAGACTTTATCAGTTACTTGTTTTGTACAATTGTACTACATGTGGATATTGGTTATCATCCTTGGGAGGATGCATTGTATTGTTTATTATGTATTATTACATACCCTGCAACTTGTGCAGTGGATGTTGATTAGGTAGTATACCTTATGGTATCAGATGTATATGTAATATTTTATTATGAGATGTATGTAATTGGTTTCAGATTGTGTAACTGATGCGGAGAAAATCAAATCATTCTTATCCCTCTTCAAAATCTTCATTAAAACATTCTTCATTTGCATTCTTCATTTAGTACAGGTTATCATTCTTTTGATATCTCACTAATCTTAACTTCGTATTTGACTCCATAATCATCATTAAGCAAAAACTCACCATGCAACTTGCTTTATTTCCACGATTATCTTACCTTACGGCTTCCATGGACTGAGTCCAAGTCCCATCCCGCAGCTTTTCACCATGCAAGTTTATAATTTCATTCACCATCCTTTCCTTACAAAGGCCGAGTACCAAGTGTAATGAATTATCACTTTGACCATATCTATGTGCGCTCTAAAGTGTTCACCACCTTTTCCTCTTTTCGAGCACCGAATTCACACTTTAATGGTCTTCGACTATCACTTAGGAATAGACTCCCATGCTATTGAATATTCCACATACAATAACCTTTCCATAAGATTTCTCATGGTCTAGTTTCCACAGCACCTATCTACACATAAACTATCAGTCCCTCCACCTGGTTTGACTATTCCACCAACCTCCCATATCTCTTACGTGCATGGAGCCGACACAAACGTGGGGAACAGTTTTTGGAAACTGTTATTTGCATGCACATTGCATTCTGCCACCTCTCCAATAATAGTCCCATTACTCAAAACCAGTGGACTGGCTGCATAATGGTTCTTGAAACCATTTTCAAACTTAGTGCATCGTTCAAACATATGAGATAATCGGCAACCCATTCCGTAGCCAAATCACAATGCCCATTAATGTCTCATATCGAGACTGTGGAGAAACCACAACACATGAACCCAAAATTATTCACTCCTCCTTAAAGATTTACACAAATCCTGCAACCATACCGCTATAAATAATAACTCAAAGGGCTCGATACATAAACAAAATGAGTTGTTCACTATCGACTGTCAAACCAATTCACTTCAATGATGAATTCTTCTAAAAAACTAAAACAAGAAATCAAGAGGACAACTACAAAGAAAACTTTAAGATGGCAATATAGTATAACCGAAACACTGAAAAGAAATTTTCATTATATTAATACTGCAATTACATTTTTGCATGGCTCTCTGGCTGCCGCTAGAGAGCCCCCATTCTTTCTCACTTTTTTTGCTCTTCTCTCTCAAAAAATCTCTCGTAGCTTTCTTTTTCTATCGGCCTCTCCTCTTCTTGATCACATTGCTATATTTTTAAAAAGATTCATCGGTAGTTATAACCAACTCCATAATTACCAAATGTTATCTATTAATAGACAACCTTGACAGTTACATAAAACTATCTATCTACCTGATGACACATGCTATTCCCATTATGCTTAGGTTACAAATGTCATATGATGCATTTAAAATGCAATTTTAAATTCTTTAACCATTTCTTCACATGGTTTTAGGAAAGTCTCTTTGCCTTCAATATAGGCATCTTATGCAACCTATCATAATTCTTAGGCTCAAGGTGCTTCCACACCAGTAACCTTTATATCAGTTCTTTATTATTTGTTAATCATAGATTAATATGTTTAATTAATTCTACGTCAAGGAACCCTCAATAAATGTTATCTATGTATGAGTTGTATTTCATGTATGTCATGTACTTCATTGTATTGCTTCCGCATTGTTATCATCATTGTCATGTTTAGGTTTAGTTCTCCTGTGTTCCCTGGCGGAGCATTACATCATTAGTACTTTTGTGGAAATTTAAAGGCTTTACAACCTCTTACCCTTAAATTGCACTTTGCAAAGGTCCTAAGGCTTAAAAGACCTAAACCCTATTGTACTGTTACTATGGTAAACATGACCTTCACCAAAACATAAAAAAAATTCCCTAAGGCTTACACACAAGTGAAAGAAAATAATATTGCTCTAAGACAACCTTTGGGTGCTCCTGCACCACTTTTGTTTTATAACAATGAATTTTTTACCTTTATATTTGCAACTTATGCACAAATTGGGTCCACCTTCGATGATATAGGAGAGAAAACAATTCCAACTTTGATGATATTAGAGAGCATCCAATGGCAGAGACCATAATAGGATAATGAGGAAATTACATATTAGAGTAGTAAGTAGATATCCTATTAAGATATGGGATATAGAAATGACTTAAAATAATTAGTGGAAGAGAGCTTATTTCAATGTTAATGAAAATGAATTAAAATAATCAATTTGTAAATGAAAAATTAGAAGTAGTTAACCACAATATAAAATGATGAAACTTTGTCTAAATTATAGTATTTCTCAGCATGTGTGCACAAATATTTAATTTTTCATACCAATTACTACAAAATATGTAATTATTAGCTTTAACATAAAATACATCCACTTTCACATCCATGTGAACAAGTCATCCTAGAATAATCATCAATAAGAAACATAAAGTGTGTTTCACCATTCCTCATTTTGTTGCAACAGGCCCACAAAGATCAATATGCACTAGCTCCAAGGTATTTATGGAGGAATGCTCCTTTGTATTTAATTTTTTTTCTTGTTTTGTTTTCTATTTTACATTATTTTCATAATGTTCCTATGTTCTTTATGATCCATTGAATGTCTCTTACTGTATTTGTAGAACTGATCTTCACCATATTATCAAAATTTATGTGAACCATCCTTTTGTGCGACAACTAGAAATCATTGGGTCAAGTGCCAGTACAAAACTACATTCTCTAATCCTTTGAAGCTGATAAATATTATCACTAATCTTGGTTCCTTCTACTACAAGCTTTACTTAGCTTGCTTTCCTGATTTTACAACCCTTTTCATTAAATGTGAGATTGTTTCTTGTAATACACATTTGGCTAATACTGAAAAGATTATGTTTTAATTATATGACATAAAGAACATAACCTATCTTGGTCTTTCCATCAATTTTTATTGTTCCCTTTCCATAGATTATGGAAAATACATCATCTTCAAATTTGAAAGATCCTTCATTCCACTTTTGGATATTAATAAAATTTCCTTTAATACTAGTCATGTAACAAGAATATCTAATGTTAATCCCCATGCATTTTATTTTTCTTCTTCATGGTAGGTAGCTCATACAATCATTGTTTATTCATTGACCTTTTCATCTTTCCAGTTACCATACATCTTATGGTTCTTGAGATTGTCCTTTTTATCATCAACACTTCTTGCCATATAAAGTGTTTCATCATTTTAATCATTTTGAGTTCCATCTTATATGGAATAATTTTTTACTTGGAATAAAAACTTCTTTGATACTCCTCTCATTTACCATTGTCTCCTTATTGCCTTAAAGGAAACATAGAATCATAATGATCAATTCTATAAGGATTAAATTATTTGAAAGGTAATTTAACCTTTTATTTTCCAAAGCCTTTATTTTTAGGGAAAGAGACAAGATAATCAAAATTCAAAGATTAAATTTTATAGACAAATCACTAAAGATCTCTATAAAACAAGATCACAACAATCTCTAAAAACATAGTACGCTTTAAAACTTGCATTCAAATATGCTCCCGAAAGGAGCAAAATACATTATTATATAGGCATTTTGTATGCCAAAATTAAAGATTTGGAATATCATACAGGTCTTGAAAGGAACATCCTAAATAATAAAAAATTGTAACTTATACTATCCTCCCAATAATTTTCTAATTTATGCTAACTTTCTAACAACTAGAAAAATAAGATTTGATTGTTAAATTTAAACTTTTTAAATATGATAAAAACTAACAAATGTTATTAAATAATTGAATTCGTATGCTATAGAATATACCCTATGAATATTATTCTCTATCAATCCTCATCATTCATCCCAAAAATATAGGCATTGGGCTCGAATACTTGCAAAATAATGAAATTCTCGATATAGATGGTGTTGAGAGATCTAGCATACCAAATGTTACCTTTCTTGTAAAAAAGGTAGGAATTGGTAGAACTATGTTTGGTTTGAAAACATTTTGTCTGAAAAACTCAATCAAAATTGAGTGGTAGCTTAAAATCAGGAATAATGTATGTAGGAAGGGTGATGGGAAGCTTAGTCTCTAGTATTGACTAATGGTAGTGGTTGAGAATATTATCGTTAATAACATCATTAAAGCCCAACTGAGATGGAAGATCAAGTAAAATATAATTATCAAATACCTTCTGAAGAGTGGTTTAAGATTCATAACAAAGTGACTTGACCTTACAATGTGCTTTCTCTTGGAAATGATGTTTTTCCAAATATGACAAAACTTATTCCCCAACCTAAAATGTATAAGAGATATGATAATGATCTGTATGTTAATTTTTCTTTTCTTGAGTATCTAAATAATTTAAACAACTTGGGACTGAATATTATTTAAATGTTGAATAAAGGCTTGTGCCTTAGGTTGATCTTTCTAAATATCTTTAGTAGTTGGAGATGATAGAGATAAGGGTAACTCATATGGAGCCTAAAACTGAAAACTAATACATACTTCAAAAGGTGAGTGACCTGTAGATGATTGAACTTCTCAGTTGTAAGCATGGTGTATATGTGTTATATTAAAATACCACTCAAGAAGACAACTATGGTGATAAATCCTCAAATTATGTACAAGGGTTTCTTTCATAGCTTCAATTTGACTATTTGACTAAGGATGGAAGGAAATGGAAAAGTTAAGGGAAAATCCCAGATCTTCCATAAAGATCACTAAAAATAACCTACAAAATCTAAATCATGATCAGAGACAATGCTAGTGGGTAAACTAAAAAATTACTAAATAGAGTCAAAAAAGAGTTGGGATAAGTCATGTACAAAAATATTCCTCTGTAATAGAATGAACTTATCCATCTTTCCCAATTTATCAATAACCAAAAAAAAAATCATGGCAGTGAAAAATCAATGGAAAAACACTAACCAAATTCATGTAAATTCTCTCCTAATGATGAGAAGGAATAGGAAAAGAAATACTCAAACTCATCTTTCTATTTATTGGTTTGGAGAAGAAATAGACTACATATCACCTCAAAAAATGTATATGACCTCCTTTCATATGTGATTAGTAAAAGAACCACTACAAATGATGAAGTTTTTTTGGTTTACCAAAATGGAAATCATTAAAATTTGAATGTTCCTCCTTGAGAAGTGAAGCATGATAATCTCAAGGAGCACAAATGTTATTCATCTTGCAGAGTAACCCTTCCTTCATATAAAAATATTTAAAAGACCTCAAATTTGACGTTAAAGGATTTTCAAGTCTTGTGTATGTCATGCCGAAATTAGGATCTAAAGGAGACTAAGATGACCAAATCTAAAGTTCCAAATGAGAAGTGTTCATGATAGTTAGAGAATATGGTGTAGGAGGTTGACTAAAATAATCTGGAACATTTTTGGTAGTGCTCATCTTATACTTGATAACCAAGTAAAATTATTGTAACTATGGATCCTATTTCATATGCTCTTTCTTAAATTTTGTTTTGAGTTTGAAAAAATTGTAGACCTAAGTGATTAGTGTGAAAAACTATCTATTTTATACAATATAATATCTTCAATACTTGATGACATGGACATATTCATATGATGCATTATAATATGTCAAGTAGTTTTATTTAGCAACTGTTTATGAATGGTAAGCCACAAGATGACCATTTTTCTTTAGAACAGCTCCAAGTGCATATTGTGAAGCATATATCTCAATCTAAAAAGGTTGTAAGAGATATGATAGAATAATAATAGGTCCTAAATATAATTTCTCTTTCAATTTTTTGAAAGAATGAGTGGATTTCTACCCACTTGAATGTAACATTATACTTTGTTAGTTGGTGCAAAGTTATAACAATATATGATTAATGTAGGATAAAATTAAAATAGAAGTTTGCAAGACTAGTAAATCTACTCAATTCAGTGATATTTGAAGGAGTAGGATATTTGAGAAGAACTTATACTTTCTCAGGATCAACTTGAATTCCTTAGGAATCAATGAAAAACACATGATATACTAGGGGTTTATGACCAAAAGAACACTTCAGAAAGTTGGCATGCAAACTATTATATGGAAGAGTACAAAGAACATGTTCCAAATGTGAATGATGAACTTTACAATTTTTTAAAAATATAAGAACATTATCTAAGAAAATGATAATGAATTTGTCCAAATAATCATGAAACATATCATGCATAAATCAAACGAACATGGAAGGAGAATTGGTGAGAAAAAATGGCATCACAAGCCACTCAAAAAGACCAGTTTTGGTCTTGAAAATTATCTTCAATGTGTCCTTTCCCTAAACTATGACTTGATGATACCCACTTTTGAGATCAGTCTTGCATAAGAATTTATCACCTTGAATTTCATAGAAAAAGGTCAACAATACTTGGAAGCGGATATCAATTTTTAATGGAGATATTATTTAATTCTTGAAATTCAGTACAAATATCCCAAGTTCTATCTTTCTTGAGCACAAAAAATTTGGTGAACCACAAGAAGATGTACTCTTTTTTATTGAAACATTTAGCTAATAAATATTGAATTTTATTTCTATCTCATCACTTTAAATAATTAATTTTTAATATAATGGGTCATCAGGAACAAATGGAAGAGTAACAATATCAATAGAGAGCTTTATTCCTTATTCTAGGGAAGTGTCTTAGGATCCTAGAACATATGTTAATATTCTTGTGATAATTTATCAAGACTAGCATGCGGTTTACACATAATTACTTTTTATTTGGAATTATCAGAATGTGGCCTTATAAAAATTATTGCTAGCTCTTGTGTATAATAGATATCTTTGCATGTACATTTGCAAATAATTACAAGATTTGTGGTTTTCTTAGAGTAATTTATTGAGTATGTATTATTATCATGTTTTAGTATATAGGTATTTTTAAACAAATCATAATGAGAGTTCCTTTCAAATTGATAGGGTTTTCCTCATAATGAACTACAATAGTCCATTGTGGTCACATCATAGGTGACCTTATCAATGAATTTGGAAAAAATGAAAAAGACATAGTGAATTTTTGCAATCCATTATTTATGATACAATCCATGAGAGAAATCATGTGTCAAGTGAGAAAACAAGACAAAAAAAATTGTTACCTCCCCGTCAAGTAGAATAATGGTTCATCAAAGTGAGTTTATAAGTATACCTTTTAGCTCATCATACATCCTATCATCTTTAGAAGTCTCAGTGAGAATATTTTTTGTTTCCTCATCTTGAGACCATTCAATTAGATTCTTCACCTTCATATTAAAACAATTAGACTTTTCATGTCCCTTATTTTTACAATAACTACAAAATTTAAATTTCTTAGTATCATAAGATGGAGAATGAAAAGAAGATGAATGAGAAGAATGTTTCTCTTTAAAAGAATTGTGTTTCTATCAACAAATCAAACCTTTTAGAGGAGCTATAAAATATTAAGACTGAGATAAACAAGATTTGGGAAAGAAAAAAAAAATTGTGCCGATTGCATTTTGGTTCAATGCAACATCAAGTGTTTCTAGGATAATATATATTCAAATCCCTAAATAAATGTTCTTGTAAACTACTCTTGAACTTTAAGATTATACAAATACTTAGATCTTAAACTCAAAGAAGTATTCTTAGTTGATTGAATTGGTAGATAGAATATTGCATTGACATTTATCTTTCTTATTGCATGCAAACTCATTTGATGTACAAATCTTGTTCGTGGTTAATAGATTATAATGTATCCTTTCGAGATATGACAAGTTGATTCTATTTGGTGTTTGGATACTCACCATATTGTCATTTGGTGAAATAAACCTTATTGATTCCATAGATCTTCAATTTAGCAAATAGAATGTTATCTTCATCAAAACTCCCATTATAGGCAAACCACATATCCATATAAAGTATTCAAGGGTAGAGAACATTAAGATATTGAGATCCATAATAAATATTTACCTAACTTTTCACTAGGTGTTGGTAGTCTTTGGGTCTAAGAAGTCACTAAATTTCAATATAATTAACTTTATCACTCAATGTATTCATTACACTATCAAGTTCAAAAACTCGTGTGACCAAATTAGCGGCCATGTTATCATGAGTAAAAGCTAGTGAAGCACTTTACACCTACCAACAATATAAATGGACAAAAATTATAGGAAAAAGCTCTACTAGACTTGAGTTTGACAATAATAATAAAATCATGAGATATTTTAGAGCTTTCAGTTAAACTTCTCTAGACCAATGTTTGGGATAAATATATACAAATATATACATATATACATATATGTACACACACACACACACACACACACACACACATAGATATATATATATATGTACATATATATATATATATATATGTA
>MU227686.1:2815308-2839580 GCA_018584345.1 Thuja plicata
ATATATTTGATCGGTAAAAGGCCGAAGTCAAAAATTTTATTACTTATAAAATTAATTTACAAATCTCTATTCACTTCGGGCACTGGTAGGAAAGAATGGAGAAGAAAACCTCCAGTCTCGCCCAGGACTGAAGTCCAGATCAGTGGTATACATAAAAATATGAGGGCATTCCCTTATTTACATAAGAAATGAACTTATGCTATTGTTTATGGCCATGTGGACCTTTGGATTCTATTAAATTACAATCTAGAGTTTCCCTGTGTTGTATTGTCAGTTTTCTGTTCACTCCCTATAATATTTGGTATCTCTATTTGGCTGATTGTTCCTTCTTTGCTGAAAAAATGTTTGTTTGGACTATCTTTGGCTTCCCGATTTTCTGATACTATATCCACAACTGTCCCTGTTGTGCCTTTCTTATTTCCATGCTCTAGGTGTGTAGAGTCGGATCTTCCTTGCAATACCTATTCCTGCATAGCTTAATATCTATACATACTTTCATCCTTCTAGATTAGAAAGGTTAATAAATGGCAACTTTAACCTTAAATGAATATAAGAGGATATAATTGACAATTTTAATCTTGGAATGACAATGGTCACCCCCTTATGCAAAGTATCACTTTTTATACTAGAATCTACACCTCTACTAAATGTTAATAAACCTCTTACTGTCTCTTAAATCCCTCTTATGTCCATCTTATAGTTTTGTATGTATATATATATATATATATATATTCGTTATCTGTTTCTGTATTATGAGAAATGGTAACAATAAATTGAAAGTTATGAATCTATATTTGCATAACCCTCTAAAGCCCTTAAGATCTATTATTGCATATTATAACTTGTTATTTCATTCTTATTTTAGGACTACATTATTTGGGAGGAAAAATATTCTTACATATCCACTATAATCTTCCTAGCTCCTAAAAATAAAATCGTTAAGTATATCATTTATCTTTGTTGAATTCATTGAGAATATTTACTAAAGCTTTATGAATTATATGGCTATCATTCATTTAAACCAGTAACATAAATATGGCTTATATTCTCTAACAATTCGTACCTGTATATCTTTCTTTTGGACGTTTTTAACATTTCTGCGAGGGTTTCCATGGTTGATATAGCCCCTATTCCAACTTAACAACCCATAATCAAGGAGATAGGAGACAGTAATAAACTGAAAATCCCTAACTTGAGGTCTATCCTAACATCTATGTTTAGACTTTTAGGATAAGGGACTATCAGGATAGGTCTGTCCTAAAATTTCTTTAAACTACCTATTGACCTTTGAACTGTCATGTTCTATATAATAGGTAGGAATTTATTTGTACTTGTATGAAATAATCCTGCTACCATTTAGCTTCCCCTCTTTCCTGAATCATATTTAAGTAGGTATATGTTGTCAGAATAATTCCCTTCTTCCTTTCTTGTAGTAGGAATCCATAATATGCATATTCTGATTGAAATTTGATAGATTTCATTAAATGTCCTATTTAACTGTTATTTTCTCTTCTCAATTTTGTAGTAATCTTTTCTATTTTCCTTATTTAACCCTATCTTGTTCAGATTATCATCAGGGTGCCTATATTATCATATGCATCAATGTGGGGAACAATGAAAACTAGAATTTTAGCATATTAATGAAAACATATTCAAAATACCATTCTTCATAAATATACTAACATTGATCCCTTCTGTAAGCATCATTAATATCTTTATCAAGGATGGCTGCTTTAAGATTTTTATCCAACTTAGTCCTAGGTCTATAAGAATTTGATAAATTAATCCAGAAAGATAACTTATCTTTAACCATCTATCATATTGTCATCATGGTGTTTTTAAATGCCTGCTAATTTTCCAAGTTGATTACCCTGACCACTTTATAAATTAAGTATTTAAATAATCAGAAACTGTTTTACGAGAACTGTAATCAAGAAAATTTTCATCATAACTTCATAAAGGGGTTCTAACATTCTATTTATTTTAAAATTTAGTAATAGTAATGAGAAAAAAAAAAAACAAACACTTTTATCTTCATCAAATTTAAATACGAGGACCAAAAACCAAGGGGAAGAGAAACTCAATATTCAGCATACAAGAAAGCAAGATAAAGAGAGAAGCAAAGGGTTTAGTCCTGCTCTCTATCCATCCTAGAGAAACCATCTCTCAGAGATGCAATCCTAGGTCATTTATTTCTTTGAGTATATCCTTCATTCACCCATACTTCAAGCATCTCTTCAGAGTCTGAGTCCTTAAAGCACATCCTATTAATAACCCCTACATCATCATCATGCCAGTAGGAGTAGAACCAGTTCACCATTATTGGGGTCCCTGGGTGCATGAAGGTCATTAAGAACACAAGATTTCATTTAATTCCAGATTCTCTAGAGACAAATGAATGAAAGTCCTCAACAATCATAATGGGGATAGTCGGGGCTGGCCTTCCATTAATAGCTGGAAGATCATAGAATCTAGGCATAGTAATTGTACAATCAGGTTTAATGTTATGGATAATTTTATCTAAGTTACCAAGATATTTCCTCTTGAAGATTCGCATACACAATTTCCCAGTTTCCTCTTTACTTGGTTCTACATAGATGGTCATCATTATGAACATGGTAGGGATCTCCGTGTTAACCCTATATCTATCTAAATTTGACATGAATTCTCTACCCAAGATTTTGAACATGGCTCTAAGAACTATGGATTGGAAAGTCTGAAGGATAGACTTCAGACACTTGATAGAAATTTCCCCATCAAAAGCTATCTGAGAAGTAGTGCTAACTAATTTAATAGGCGTAATAATGGCACAACTATTCTCAGATAACTAAGGATGCCAAAGACAAGAAGGGGTAGGAATAGCTTGAACTCTCTAGGGAGTTATATATTGTATTGCGGCCATCAAACAACCAGAATACCAAGCACCATTGAGACTAAGGGATACCAAGAGCCCAAGTAAAGGATTCATCGGGGGATGAGGAGGGAGAATTAGAGTGGTGCCAAGGTAGGGTCGGGCCCCTAAATTTAGTCCATTCTAAGGTTCAAGAGGACTATAAAGATATCAAAATTACCAAGGCTAGTTGGGAGGAGAAGTGACAGTTCCAGATCAATAATGAGCCTAAACAGGGTGAAAGAAAGAAAATGCTAAGTCCCTAAAATTAGAAGTCAAGTGTAAGCTATAGAGAAGGACAGATCAATTAAATACAGGGTAGACATAAAGAGGGGATTTAAAACATTCTGTTCAGACCTCTGCAGGCCTAGGGGAGAAAATAATATAAAGATGCCTATATAGGGTTTAAACCTATATGATAGTCTTAGTGCATATTGAAAATGTCTATGATGTTCCTAAGCTTCCTAGCCGTCCTAACCTTCTGAACCTAAAATTAGATATCATCCAGCATAAGGTCTCCATCGAACACTCACTCTACCTTGGAGACCTTTTATTAAAGAATGATTAGAGGCTTTTAATTTTATGGGATCCGATTTCGATCTTAAGAAATGAAGTGTAAATTACCACATTAATGGATAAAGAAAAAGTTGACAAATGACCATAGCTCATCTGTCGTAGAATGATAGAGTATCAAGATGCTGATTATTAGATTAATGTTTCCAATTCACAATACCAGTATAGTTACCTCAATATTAAAAATTCCCATTATTTGGACCCAAATTGTAAACAGATCTAAGCATAAAAATTTCATGGAAATAATAAACTATTTATCCTTGAACACATACTACTCCAGTAGATTTTCATATCCTCATGAAGGGAAATAAAAGCATGTAAATAAAAGGCTAATCATTTATATATAAACTTAAACAGTCCTCTATTTTTATCTATCTGTCCGTATATTTAATAAGAGTGGTTACATTGCTAATATTGTTTACAACATTTTTGAAAATAGTAAAGGTAAGTACATAACTTGAGCTAAATATCATATCTCAACCTCTGATATCATTCTAAGTTGCTATGTTCAAAAGGAGTACCGGGGCATGCTAGGGAAATTTCCAAAATTACTATCAGGTATAGCATAGGTTTAAAGTACCGGCCTAAAGTATTGGCTTCACTTCCTACCCTAGGATTTCTATAGCCAATCACAGCTCCATTCTCCCTCATTTTTCCTCACAATGATGATGGCATTATCCTCATCCCTCTCATCTCCCAGTAGTTTTGAACATCATTTGACATATGGTGCGATGATTCAAAGATCCTCCATCACCATTTTGTTCAATATATCAAGGATGATGAAGCCTTCCTTTTCCCAGTACAAAAGAAGCTAGTCCCTATCATTGTTAGTTTTAAGCACTTCCCGAAACAAGAAATCCATATTGAGTTTCTTGTTAGGCTAATGTTTATCAAAACAAACCTCATCCTTGATTAGAAGCATGGGAAGACGTGTGCCTCTAGGAATCTCCTATAGCTTATCTATCTTCGTCCTCATAATATATAAAGAGTATAAATTCTTTAGTTTTTTAGACCAAAACTATGAGAATTTTTTTTTTTAAAAATCACATATTACAGCCAAAAACATATTTTTCGCACTAAAACCACTTATAAAACAACTTAAACTTTTGTTTTTTTAGTTGCTAAGTCAGTAGTTTTAAAACATCCATATCTTTCCAATTTCTTAGTGAAATTTGAAACTGTATTAATTCTTCACAAAGGTTATAACAAGCTCTTATCCACCTAGATTTTAAAAAAAAAAATTGTGCAAAAATGTGTAATGAAAGACAACCATGGTCTTCAATGAAGAATCGCACAAAAATCTAAAAGAAATGTGCTTACTGTTTTTAATAAACACCTCCAATTTATTTTAGATGAGTAATTATTGTCAGCTAAGTGTAAAATCTTCAAAAATCAATTACAATTGTTGAGATCTTCCTAATTGAATTTATTTTTTGATAAAATGGATTTGAATGAGAAGGCCAATCCTATGGATAAGATAATCCTCGAATACCAACTAATATGGAATATTCAAGCTAATCAAAAGTTAGAGATTAAATTTTGTAGACAATATACTAAATATATCTACAAAATACAATTAAAATAATCTTTACAAAACTAATGTAGAGTAAAACTTGCATTCCAATATGCTCCTCAAAGGAGAAAAATGCATTATTATATTAGCATTATTCATGCCAAAATTAATGATTTGGAATATCATCTTAATCGTTATGTGAATGAATAGACTAATACCAATTTCTAACTTATACTAAGCTCCCAACAATTTTATAATTTATGCTAACTTCCTAAAAACTAGGAAACTAACTTGCATCAAGAATGTAGGGGTTTCGGTTTTGCTCTGCTTTGCAAGAGTTTCAATTTTTCTCTATATTTTCATGTTTTTCCATGTGCCCCTATGGGGTTGGCAGAGGGGGATCTATGAAGGGTCTCCTTATCTTCTTCCATGATCCCTCTGCTTCCCCAGAGATCCCTACTTCTTTTCTATAGGACGATCCTAACAAATATGCTTCTTTCAGAGATTATTTTCTCTAGCATGAAATGCCTTCTTCTTTTATGGGTGAAGAATTGGGTGCTAGTCCTACCATGATAATTCTTTCTAAGCCCAAGAAGACGCACATTACTCCTTGACAAATTTGTGGTATTGTACTATTAGGCTTAAGTAATACTAAGATGAGGTGAATCAGTATTACATCACTTTAAAATTAAACTTAACAATTTCCAGCTTAACCAAATAATTATCAAAATGCAAAAAAAAACATAAAATACACAACTCATAACACCATGATTTTTCTCACAAGGAAACCCTAGCCAAGGAAAAACACTAGAGGGGATGATACCCACAAATATGCAATAAAATTATTGTGTCCATGTTAGGATACCTAGCCCTATTAGGAGTTGAATATTACATTAGTACATTTCTGTGTTAAGGAAATACAAAACCATGTTAAGGGTATGCACTGAGAACACTTCTCTTGCAATCATAAATCTATCTCTATTACAATGCTTTATCAAAATTAACTTATACAAGAATCTTCTATACTTAAGTATTTCCAGTTGTAGCTTACATCACCTTCTATCTGATTCTAAAATCACAATGCATCCATTCTTCTGATCATACAATATTCATACTTAGCTTCTTAAATTTTTTTTCATATATATACTTTACCCCATACTTACAATATACTTTACCTCATATTCAGTTGGCTCATGAATACATCACAAAATGTGATAAACTCTTATTCAAAAATCAAATACAAAGTTGGCGATCATACATTACCAAAATAAGGGTAAGACCTAATCCAAATCAAAATTAGCACATTTGGATTCCACGTTTACACTCTTTTAATCAACACGATTATTCAACTACTTTGTCTTGTTGCTACACTATCTTTGGATGACTTCAATCATCTATAAATTCCATCTCTGAACTCCAAAACTCAAGTGACCATACCTGAAGGTGTACCATATCCAAAAATACCTTCCTCTAAGGTCACATGACATAGTGCATCATATATAGTGCTCTCTTCCCAAAACTATACTCTTGTACTTCTAGTAAACTGCTTCCTCAACTTATTCATTTTAACAAAACCTTAGCACCAAAACTATGTTCCACTGCAAGCTACGATACATAATTTTAGTGTTTCCATAAATGACAGCCCTTATACACTCCTGAATGAGCCATGTGCTAACAAACTCTCCCTTTGGCATTGATGGCAACACTCAGTGAAAAATGACTAAGTTCTCAATACCAAAATAATGACTAAGTATGTATTATCTACTTTATATACATATTATCTCTTCTATTACTCCCAAATTATATTCTATATCTTTCCTCTTATGCATTGTTCATATCTACTACTCCCCCTTTGACATCAATGGAAAAGGTGTATACAAAAATGTAGTATATATAGAAAAATTGTACAATTATTCACCAAAACTTTAAGATCATTTGTATATATCGGAAATATATTTCCAAGATCTTTGCCTCTTCAGTCCATGTCTTTACCAAAATATAACCAACATGGATCATTCCATTCAAAAAAATGATGATGTCTTCGTTGCTTTCAACTCTATAGGCATATTCTCTTTGAGGGCGTTTGTTGTTTTCTCCATGTCAGAAAGGTGTATCTCAAGAATTGATGGCTTAGGAGTGATCAAATTCTTAAGAAGACCAAATATCCCATAACTCTTCCTTTCTTAGTTTCCAACACACTTATTTTTTCCAACAACCTAGACACTTCCTTTTCTAGCTCTAAAATAGTGTGTAAGGATGTCTCACAACTGTGTACCAGCTGGTCTAGTGTCTTTATGTCATGTGCAATAATGTCCTAAATGTTCTAAAGGTGGATGATAGGATTTATAAAGTAAATATATAACTTCATTCCATGTGCCACACAAGCCTTCTCTTCAGAAATAGTATTGTCCACTATTCCCAAGTCCCATGGAACAGAATTGCATACTTCCTTTAGCTTCTTTTCCAAAAAGGTCTGCCCATATTTTTCTTCTGCAATCCTCTCCAGAGACTCAAAGTGACTATAAAAGTAATTTAATGTTGTTTTCATCTTCTCTAATTTATCATTTCCTTGTAAATTAAAAGGTATAGGTAGGATTTTGTTGATAGTGTCAACTATCGTTTCTAATACCCTAGATTTCTTCACAATTTTCTACTTCGACCTCTCTTTTAATTTAGAAAATTCTATATAGGATAGCTTTATTAACTCATCTCCATCCATGATATCCACATAATTATTCAATGTTATATATCCACTTTCTAACAACAAGGTTGAAGAAACATGTGAAATTGTTTCTTGTTTTATTTCAGCCTTAATCTCAGGTTTCTTCTGAGCCTCAGTAATGGCCGATTGTTGTTTACTTTTAAAGAGGGGACTTCCTTAGTATGTTTCTATTTATATTTTCCATAACTTATATCAACATGAGTTATAGTATCCATATTTCCTTCATAAGGGTTATTAGTATCTAGTGAGCTGTCCAAAGTCACAGGCACACCAACAACAAAGAAATCAGGTTACTTTACTGTACTGACAAACTGACTATCATCTTCTCCATCCTTAGGTGATTCAATGTTCAATACTGCAGGCTTGGATGAATCTCCCCTTAGGATTGATTTATGATTAGTAGCCTTATGTTTAGGAGCTGAAGATTTCTCAGGTTCATATCCCATTAAGATTTTGTCAATGGCATTGTGTGTATCCTCAATAACCTCATCATACTTCCTTCCCATTATCTTTATCAATATTTCTTTAGTTCTTAATAGTGGTTTCATTTGTTTTAGAATTATTTCATGTTCATCATAAGATATGACTGGTAGCATATCCTCTATTTCTTTCACTCTAATTTGTTCATCCTCAATTAGTGCTAACTATTTCCTAATCTCCAATTTCTCAAATAGTTCCTTCGGGATACTACCTTCCATTTGAACTAGGTTCTTCTTAAATGCAAACATATGATCTATGACAAAGTCTTCAATCTGAGTCTTATATTTTTCAGCATACTTGTCATAGTATTTAGGTAACTAATTAATGTTTCCTTGATCTATGATTCTTACCACCCACACCTTTAAATCTGATTTCCATAGATGTCTGGTCTTCATTTTATTATCTTCTACCTTCTTCACTTCAACTTCCTTTTCTTCTTCTTTTTTCTCATGTACCTCGATTCTTTCTCTCTTTGGCGGTGAATTCTATTTGGAGGACGTTGTCCTCTTTGCACGGGTATTTGTTGCTTCCACTATCTACGATGTCTCCATAGGAACTTCTACCATAGTAGGGGGTGGACTAGAAGCCTTCTCAGTTTCTAGAGGTGGAAGAGCCCTAGGGGAAGAGCTCGCAGCTCCACGTGCACTTGCACTCATTTCTCTCCTTATTTTCTTCATCTATTCTCTAGAGATACAAACCTTCTCTGCTAGATCATCTACAACCTTCTCAATTTCATTTCTCCTAGCTATTTTTGTTTGTTCCTCTCTAATATTAGAAGAATTTTTTGCATAATTACCCCATATCTCTTCTAATGGATCAATCTTTGAAGATAATATATACTCAATTTGCATTTTTAGGATCTATGAACTAACCTTAGACCCCATAGGGTAACATCATTTTAATCTAGGGTCTACTACCTCAAAGAAAACACAATCAATTTCAACTATGAAACATGTTGTATCCTTGTATTTCTCTACCATTTCCTCTGGTGTCATTTTTATTTCTTTCATCTGTCTTTGCAAGATTTTGATCATACCAAATAATTTTCTATCTACCTATTCACTATTCAATCTTATATAGTTATTTGATACTTCTACTACAGTAGGTTCATTGTCTCTCCAATTTCTTGGGTGCATACCAAGGAATTTATGCTCAATTTGTATATATATATATAATAATATATTAACAATGATCCAACTCTGAATGCCTTCAATTTGTCTCTCTTAATTTTCCTTACAGTCTCAATGAATTGTTGTGCTAGAACTTCGGTTATACTTCACTTTATCCTTCACCATCTTATACGTCATCATTATAACACCACCAGATACTAAATTTGGTTATCTTATATAATGAATTTTGTATCCCAATATCATTGAGACTAATCTAACATATTGCTAGAAGATGTCAGTCATTGGCATCGCTTGCTTATCCCATTTAGAGTGGGTTAGGGTTTCCACTTGTTTCTTGGTATTATTCTCTTCTACAAGGATGACTCCCAAGTTATCCAGATAAGTAATTTCATGGATCAACTCACTCCAAATCTTTACAGACTTCTCACCAATCCAAATGAATTGGTCATGCACTCTACTCAACATGATCCTTATCCATTCTTCTTTGTCAAATTCATGCATTTATGTCATTTTCATTACACTGAGATTATGAAGATGACAAAATTCATCCTTCCATTTTCCATCCTCTCTAATCTTGTCCTTCATTTCCTTGAAGATCTCAAAGTCTCCCAGAGACTCATACTTGTAGTCAATATATGCTTTGTATAGTGGGAAATGATGTTTGGATAGGGCTTAGAACAATGGGGGATTGTGCATATATGAGATCCTATGCCACTATTAACCACATACATTTAATTTTAATGATAAGGTTCATATAAATCTGAAAATGTTTGCAAAGAATAATGAAATGACATACATACCTCATAACATACAAGATCTGGGAGTTGCTTTTTCTAGTGTTTGTACTGAGTTTCTAGAAATTTTGTAACCGGATCTGGAATAGAAACACAGAGACAAAGAAAACCCATAAATATTTTCCTTTTCTTCTCTAGGTTGACATTGACCCGAATGCAGGTTGACCTTGACCCCTTTATGTCAACCTTGACCTGCGTTACTCTGACAGAAATTCTTTTCGCGGATCCCGTAAGTTTTCCGAAAAGGGTATCCAAATATTCTCTACCACTCCCAAAACAACAACTGTAGATATCTGAAAATAGTGTTTTGGGGTGGCTATATAGGGTTTTGCCTTAGTCAAACCCCCATTTTTGTGATCTCCACCTCCACAAATAGTCGAATGTAATAGAATATGGGTGTGTGTTGCTCGTAGGAAGAGCTTTGAATGTGTAATGCCAAGATCTAATCGTCTAGATTGAAACCCTAGCATGAATTGAAAATGAGAGAAAAATGCATAGATTGGAATATGATAAAGAAAGCATACCAGGCCCCCAAGGCTAAATTACTCCTACCAAACTTACAATCCATAGTTTCTACCCCATGATTGTATCTTTTGAGTGCTTGGATGTTAAAAATAGTAGATCATAGAATAAGGAAGGATTCAATAATTCTTTCTTTCTCCAATGGATGTCCACAATAGATTTTCCAAAAAATGATTTCTTTCATCAAGGCATCATCATCTCATATCATCATGTCATATCTTTATCTCACATCATGATCTTCTTGTATTGTCTCATATCAAATGAAGGCAAAATAGAGTGTTTATATAGAGATTTCAAGGTAAGCCTCCTAAGGCAATGTGAGGGCCCCTAATTCATATTTTACCTTGAATTATGGTCCAATCACAATAACCAACTAAGGAGGGAATGCATTAATTATATTTTGAATAAAATACTTTCTGCATTTGGATCCAAGGGCTAATTTTGAATTTAGGGCTCCGTTATGATCCAAATTTGAAAGTGGGAACCAAAACATGACAAAGTTAAAGGTCAAACTTGACCCTAACCTAGTTCACAGTCGACCTTGACCCTAACCTAGGTCAAGGTCAACCTCGACCTTGACCTGAGGTTTCAGGCTGGTCAACCTTCAAGTGCCAGTGAAGTTTCTAGGTCAGCTAGAGACCTAGGATGATGGGAAAACAAAGAAGAATGCTGAAAATAGGCACAGGGGCCTAGAAGAGATGTTATGATGGCTAGAAGGACCAGTATATAGGTCCTACATAGAAAATAGAGCTAAAAATAAAGAAATCAAGGAGAAACCTCAGGATCCTAACCCTAATTTTACCTAGAAACAAAGAATTACCAAGTGCAGATGCATCCTAAATGCAAATCTATCATGTAAATGCACTAAATGAGGGTGCTAAACCTACCAAGATGGAAGTTCTTCCATTTTAAGATGATACATGCTCTAATATCCTCAATATGTAGAACTTCGTAGGGCATTTGAGAAAAAATGCCTTCAATGTCATCCTCAGGTGATTTGTAATGTTTCTTCTAGAATTTGCATCTAGGTCTCTAATTGACATCAAAAATCATAGGAGTATCCATATTTAAATGCTCTCAAGTAATCTAAATACCTTTATCCACTAAATCTGTGAATTCATTTTTCAATAACTCACAAATGCCCTTGCTTCTTTAGTTCTTCTTGATCAAATCATTTCTCTTCTTTAACACTGCTCTTCAAATAGTGATTTTTTAAGTTCTTTTAATTTCCCTTATACTTCATTGTGAAAAGAATGACACAGTTCCCAGTAAACTCAAAGTTCTATAATGATCCAGTTGATCATAAATCTGATTATCACAATATATAGTGTGTATATTTATGTGGTCTCAGATAGGCATTTCATACCAATCATACATACTCTCCATTAGCTCAAAAAAGCTTATTTCACATAAATAGAGGCTGTATGGTTTTTGTGTATTTCTCCAAAGCTTCCCCTTAGGACATGCTTTGAAATCTAGGTTGATGTAACAATATCAAGAAAAAGGTTCAGTAGCAACTAGTGATCTTCCTGAACCTTAGGCTCACTCGGCTCCTTTTCTTTCCAAACTTTACCACTTTCTTTCTCAAATTGATTGGTAAACTCTTCCATGTATTTAGCCATACTTTTTCCAACATCACCAACATTTTTATTTACAATAATAGGTGGTGGTATTTGTTACTTGTAGATCCATTATACCTACAAAACTTCCTTTTATGTCCTTGATTGTTACATTTATAGCATGTAGGAAATGATATGTTCTGATTAATCTACAAGTTACAATACTTTGCGATGAGCCCAAAGTTATTGCACTTGTAACATGTGATATTAGTTGTTGTATTTTCTCTAATGTAATACTAGTTTGTGTAGGGTTGATCAAGCTTCCTACATTCTGTCTTCTTGTGTCCATATTCAAATAAATTGAAATAATAACCAGAAAAGTCTTTGTAAGGAATTTTACCTCTGCAATCTCTCTTCATGTCACCAACTTTTTTGCATCTAAAGAATCTACCTTTGAAAGGTCTGATCTACCTTCTAGGATCTTCTTGTATAGGTTTTTCTTCATCTATATTTTCTTCTAATTTTTCCTCTTGAGATTTAGAACATTTAGCTTCATTGAAGCCAACTCCTGGCATGTCTCCTTTAGGTTTCTGTCTCCCTCTTTGTTCATTAATCTTGTCACTACTCATATGAAGTTTTTCAATATGTTTCTTAGTCTCAAAAAGTTCTCTTTTATGATTTGATTATATATTTCTATTTCATTATACGTGGTTATGTAGGCATCAAGTGCAATCTGCATTTTTCTCATCTGAACATTTGCATTCTTTAGGATTTCTTCAATTTTGATTATCTCATATTTTTCTTTCTGAATTTCTTTAGCCACCTGAATAGAAGTAGTTTCATGTTGCTTCTTCAATGCATATTTTTCTTGTTCAAGATTTTTGACCACATCTAATGAATCATTATTTGAATTTACTTTTATCTATTCCATAAGCTCTTGTCTTTGATTTTTTGAAATTTCAAGCTGTTCCTAGAGTTTCTTGATGAAACCTTCTTCTCTTCTTAATTTGAATTTAAAATCACCATTTTCTACTTTATCTTTACAAAGGTCTTCTAGTCCCACTTCAAAGTTCTCTTCCAAACTTTTTGAATCCATCTTGATCTCCCTTAAGTTGTTAGGCTTTTTTTCTAAGGGCCAAAAGCTTTGATACCAATTGTTGGGATTAAGTAATACTGAGAGGGGGGTGAATCAATATTACAACACTTTAAAATTACACTTATCAATTTATAACATAACCAAATAATTAATCAAATGCAAAGAGAATGTAAAATATACAACTCATAACACCATGATTTTGTTCACAATGAAACCCTACCTACAGGAAAACCCCAATGGGGATGATACCCAAAAATATACACTAAAAGTAGTGTGTCCCTATTAGGAGACCTAGCCCTCTTAGGAGCTGAATATTACGTTAGTAAATTTCTTTGTTAAAGGAATACAAAACCCTATTAGGGTTATACACTGAGAACACTACTGTTACAATTAGAAATATGTCTCTTTTACAATGATTTATAAAGATTAAATTATACAAGCATCTACTATGCTTAAGCAGTTCCATTTTTATCTTTCATCACGTTCTGTTTGATTCTAACATCACAATGCATCCATTCATTTGATCATACAATATCCATACTTTTCTTCTCATAACCTTTCCATGTATATACTTTACCTCATACTCAGTCGGCTCCCAAATACATCAGAAAATTTGATCAACTCTTATTCAAAATCCAAATACAAAGTTGGTGATCATACATTACAAAAATTAGGGTAATACCTAATCAAAATCCAACTTAGCGTGTCTGGATTCCACATTTACACTCCTTTAATCATCATGACTGTTCAGCTACTCTGTCTTGGTGCTTCATTGTCTTCGCATGACATCAATCATTTATAAATTTCATCTCTGAACTCCAAAACTAAAGAAACCTTAACTTAAGGTCTACCATATCCAAAAATACCTTCCTCTATGCTTGCATGAAATAGTTCATCATATATGGTTCTTGCTTCCCAAAACTATACTATTGTACTCAGTAAACTACTTCCTAGACTTAGTCATTTTTGCAAAACCTTAGCACGAAAACTTTGTTCCACTCTAAGTGACCATACATTACTGTAGTGTTTCGATAAATGAAAACCCTTTACCCTCCTGAATGAGTCACTTTCCAATAGTTACAGTTCATGTCCTCAATGATAATAGTAAATGAAACTATGGTTGAGTTAGAGCTCTCCTGGGTTGGTAAGCTCCTATCCTTCAGACCATCTATTAACGAAGTAAGGAAATGGGTTTCCTCTCAATGGAAGTCAAAGGGTAGTGTTAAAATAAATGTTATGCCTAATAGCTTATTCCTTTTTATCTTTGTGAACAAGGAAGATCTAATTTATGTTCTCACTAATGGGCCTTTTACTTATGGTAGCAATCAAAGGGATTCACTTTCCCTATGCAAATATAAACTAGGTTTTAATTCCCAGGAGGAGTTGGGTTCCTTGGATCCTACTTGTATTCACCTCTATTTTATTCCTCTTGAGTTCTGGAATTTTTAGGTGTTTAGAGGTATAGCTGAGTGTTTTGGTGATCTCCTTGCAGTGGATAGGATTACCTAGCTGAGACCCCGCCTTATCTTTTCTTTAATTCATATGAATGTTAGGGTGAATATGATACTACCTCAATTTCTCACCCTACAATCTGAGTATAGATCTTGGGAAAAACTCTTAGAGTATGAGAATGCCTCTATTTTTTGTCAGATTTGTAAGAAATATGGAAAACTTAGTAATGTCTATAGATTTAAGGAAGGTAGGAATCAATAAAAAATGCACCTAGATAGAAAGAAATATTTGAAGGTTGATGATGTTGGATAAATTTGCTCTATGATGCATGGTATGTTGTCCTTGATGGAAACTACTATCATTAATCTTCACAATGTAGTAGACAAGACAGTTTACCAGAGGATTGACGTGTATATTTGTCTAAGTACCAAAACTAGAATAGACACCAGTCGGACAGATTAGTATTGTTTGAATTTTTTTTTGAGAGTTATAGTATGTGATTTAATGATATGAATGTATACATACTATTATGTCAAAACTAATAATCATAGATTCTCAAGTTATCATATGCATGAGATCCTCACTAGGGAGTATCGAGGAAGAACAAGATAGTTTAGAGAAATTCAGATGGTACACTTGAAAACTAAATTTTGGTTATTTTTTTGGGGATGGTTTATGATAGAGCTGAAATTATAGGATAATTGGTTTGGTTAGCAAGATTTTTTTTTTTTTGAAATCTTGTTTCAGCGCGAAGACTTCTACATGTTTCATTAGTCTTATTTGGGTGGACAAAGTTTGAGTTTTAAACTTATGATCTCATATTTAAGATCAATTTTTGATTGTAAAGAAGGAGGATGAGATAAAATATATGTGGGTATAATATGTGATCGATAAAAAGAGATACAATAAGAAGAGATAAAGTATAGTGCTTCATTGGAAGTGTAGAGCTATTATTTATGCTACCAAACAGTTCATTATTGGATTGCACGTCCATTTTTTATTATCTAATTAGCCGTACACCTTGATGTATTTTGGATCTGTATTTGAGTAGTGATATCTAGGTTATAAGCCTAAATAAAAGTGCTTTCTCTTATTTTTTACTTATGCCTTTAATAGGGCACTTATTAATGCAGTAATGAGATATTTATTGGTATCATACCCACCAGGATTTGTTCCTTACCTAAGTTTTCCTTGGTAACAAATTATGGTGTTATGATGTTCATTTTGTGTATCTTGTTTCGATTAATTTTATTTTATTTCTCTACTAAGTTGTGGTTTTAGTTTCAAAAGTTTAAATATACTGCCCCACCGATTCAACCNCTCCCCCCCCCCCCCCCCCCCCCCCGCTTCGTGATCTCTACTTCTAACATATGAGAGGGTGCAAGATGCTCTATATTTAGATGGGAAGATGGATCTAAAGACTATTGAGAGGGATCCATCCCCTATAGGTACTTTGTTATTTCCCCTTAGTTCTAGTAAGAATATGTCTATTGATTCCTTAAGGATTTTTTCTTCTTTGCCTCAGGCAAGCCTTCAACATGATTTGTAACTAGCGGATATCTCCAAAAAAACTAATTGCACCTTCATCAAATATAAGTATGATAATAATAAGGAGGAAAATAAGGAATAAGGTGATGATGTTAATAAAAGTAATGGAAAAAAGGAAAAAGAACGAGTGGAAACTTTTAATATGGGTGGTTTTTTATCATAATATTTATAAGAGGGAAGACGACCATACTCTTTCCTTTATATAGTCACACTCTAGGAGGGTTTTGGGAGTCGATGGGGGAGGATCTAGATTGATAGTTAATTCCCAGATTGATAAACAAAATAATGATCCCCTATCTACTCCAAGGGCTGCTAATATGTTAATTGGTCCCTCTAGTATTAAGGATAACCTATCTCTATTGGGTTTCTCCTCTATTACTTCCGCTACGTTTAAGGTGGGTTATGAAGATGATGATAGGGATTGTAAAGAGAAGGTGGTGGGACAAAAGGGAAAACATAAAAATAAGCTACATGTTGGATGAGAATCCAAACATGTAGATCAACCAAAAAAGAGAGCATAGAAAGATATAGTGGGAGTACAACTCAAGATGATGTTCTTCAAATTAGGGTTATACATATTTGAGAATTTATTTTATGAATATCTTATCTTGGAATCTTATATTATTAAATGACCACATTAAACAACACATGCTAAACTATGGTATTCTTGATAATAAGGTTGCTAATCTGATTTTGCAAGAAACTAAAATGAAAATGGAAGCTTTTGAAAAGATAGTGAAACGTAGTTGGCCCACTACTGACTGGGAATTTAGTTATGTGGATGGTGCTTTAGGGGTCTTGGCAATATTATGGAATCCTTGTATGGTGGTTCGTACCATATTTCATTCCTCGAGAAATTATTTGATTACCACATTCAAGTATTTGAGCTCTATCTTTTCTTGGAATATTTTTAATATTTATGCCTCCAATGTTAGAGATGATAGAAATTCCTTTTAAGACTTTGTCACTTCTAATATACATTGTAATAATGTTTCTAGATGGATGATTAGAGGTGATTTCAATTCCACACTGCACTCCATAGAGAAATATAGAAGAGTTCAAGACTTCAAGGAAAGTATGCTTGATTTGTGAGAATTTGTATCCACTAATGGGTTAACTGATATAGAGATCCAAGGTTTTAATTTCACCTGGTTAAATAGGAGACAAGGAAAAAAATTTATTCAAGTTAGACTTGACAAATTATTTCTATCTTCTAATTGGTCTAACCTTGTTGATTTTTCCATCTTCTCCCAACCTTAGACCACCTCTGATCATAATGTTATTTTTCTTTATTGGAGTGATAGTAGGAAGAAATGACTCTTCCCTTTCAAATTTGAGGTCATGTAGACCTCAAACCCTGATTTTAAAAGTTTTATTTAGAGTTGGTAGAATATTTAGTGCTCGGGCTATCCCATGGTCCACGTAAGAAAAAATCTCAAAATCGCCAGAGATTACATCAAAGAGTGGAATAGGAAATCATTTGGAAATATCTTAAAAAGGAAAGAAAACGTTCTTGTTGATCTTGTTTACCAATAAATCAGTCTCATGCGTGATGGTAGCATAATTTGGAAGCTCCATAGAGGTGGGACCAAATGCACCCTATGAAACAAGCTTTGAGATTTTATAGAAGCCAACTCTTGTCTTTGGTGTTTTAGGAAAGGAAAGAAAAATAAACCTACTGAGGAGAAATGCCAAAGCTTTTGGAACACTTTAAACTTAAAATGCATAGGCTATTTAAGGAAAAATGAAATATCAAGGTAACTTTATAGCCTATGAGCTTGGGAATAGTTACAAAAGTGCATTAAAAACATAGAAAAGGGGCATAATATAAACCATGCAATACATTCAACAAATAGAGATGCCTGGATGCATAATTTATCTAACAAAACTTAAACATGGATTAACAAAAGTCGGATATTGTATTCCAATGGAATAGGAACATTCATTAACAAAAAAAAATTTAAAAAAATCAAAGGGTTGAAAGCATAATTAATTTATATTGAGAGATCAAAATGCCCATTCGAGTTTAAGGCTTATAATAGAATAAATTTTTGAAAGATTCTATAGGAGTCATGCTCTATTTATGTCAAAGTTAAGTCCAAAGTCTCATTTTTTTATATTACAATACTCTATACATACAGATAAGGTGCTTCCTAAAAACCTTAATAAAAAGCGTACCAGAGATAAGGAAACGTGCTTCATTCTACCTATATTTTCATCATTGGGTCACATAACTCTTCCTATAATCTGATAGCTGGACCATTCTCTTACTTATTATGCTTTGTCGTCATCCCCTAGTAATCATGATGGTCATTTCGGCGATAACTGTGCCAAAATAAAAAAAATGGGCATGTAGAGATGGATGCATGACAAAATATGGATGCAACAAAGAGGGCACCATGAGTGTGAGCCTTAAATTTCCCTTTGAGAGTAATTGAAACCTAAAAATCCCTTCGTGAAGCCCACACATCATGTTTGGAAACTATCAGGGGCTACCAGTAGAGGGAAACTCCTGCTAGTGTAAAGTAGGGATATTCGGCACCCAATCAGGAGGCTACCTTAAAACAAAACTACACCTTCTCCGATCTTCTGTGAGATGACTCTATGTCATGTTTAAAAGAAAACTTAGGCTTGCTAGGAGAAGACTATTCCAAAATGTGAATAGGGTGACATGTGCCATGTCTACATTGAAAGTGGTGTCTCACAAGGAAGAAACCTTCTCAATGACACATGAGACTACTATGTGCATGACCTTAGGGAAGCTTGGGTTCAAGTGGTTAAGTGTGTATTGTGAGCACTCAGAGAAAAAGTGGTCCCTCAAAGGAAACTCTAAGAACTATGTTGAGGTTTAGAGATAAGATGTACGCCATCCCAATAGGTGTCAAGGTGCGTTGTTATGAAATAAGCCACCATAGAAAGGAAGGAAAAAGTGCCAAAAAAATTTCTACCCTATGAATTTGTTAATATTTTATTCACATTTATGGCAACTCTCTAGGGAATCCTTCCTATGAGATATGAACCTCTTGTACACCGGCCTTATCCATTTAGGTTAAGAGACTCAAAACAAGAGAGGGTGTAGAAGCCTTAACAGATCAAACGTTCAAATAAAAAAACTCCAACATACATTCCATTAGGGAGAATGCATTAGGTACAATGAAACTCCAGTGAAAAGTAAACTACTAACCTACTCTATACAAATTTTTACATCAGTACAATTTTTTACATTTCTAGGATCAAACAAAACCATTGACTGGTTTTTTGAAATAGCTTTCTTTCCTAACTAGCCTTTGATACATTACATAATTCCAGTCAGCTAGCCCAAAAAGGGACTTTGAAAGGCAACTAATACACTAGGGTGCTCCTTGAAGAGACAAAATGAAGAAACACACCCCTAATGGAATTCTATCTGATGATGGCGGAAGGATGGATTTCTTCTTTTCTTTTTGAAGCTCATCTTCATGCTCGGAGGTGAGCATAATCAATAGCAACTCATAGATCTAGGCTAGATGGTTGATGGTACATCCCTTGATTGATTCTCTTGTCCTCTTTTCTCTAAGACAAGAATCATAAATAGAGCCTAATGGCTTCTTTAATATAGAGGAGGAGCCCACCCTTTGTTTAAAATCATAGTCCAAGGACCGATAAATTTCTTACTTGAGGTTGACTGATTTGAAAATAGCATCAAATGTGTTTAGAAAGTTATCCTCGATGTCATGTTACTTTAGGATCACCAGACCCAGAGACGCCTCAGAAACATAGAAATCATGTGGGGAGTGATTTGAATTGCAAGGAACTACTCCTGCTGCATCCTTACGACATTCGCTTGATAGTAGCTCTTCTTTTCGGTGACAATATTCTTGTTCCTCCCTTAAAACTTTCATCTTTGCTTGAAGATTCACCAACATCTCTCAACAACTGATAACTTCTTTTTGCACCACATTCTAGTTTTGGGCAAGAGGATAAACATGCTAATAGGAGTTAATGGGAACCTCCTGCGTCTAGTAGGTACACACAGGGGAAGACCAGTGGTAGGTATCAGGGTTTTGACCATAACTAAGTGTGGAAATGGGGTATGGAAAAAAACTATCAAGACTTCTGGCCTAATATTATTGGTAGCGAGATGGAGAGTATGTGTTTTTATGAAAGGGGGGGGGGGGGGAATNGAATATTTTTATTGTAATATTTTTCCATTTTAACACATGGGAGAAGATTTTACAAGGGAAAAGGTCACCATAAAACTTTGAAATCTGCTTACCATTAGAAAATCACCCAAATAAGGTTATAGAGATGTCTAGTGCTTAGGGTCTTCCTCTTGAAGGCTAAAAAAATAAATAAGGCACCTCTTCTACAACTCTAAAGTGTTGGTCCCACTGGGCGTGCCAGGAATAAAGGTTTATCCCTAAATCAAACTCTCTCCTGATTATAGGGAAGTTTGGAAGCTTCACAGGGGTGAGACCAAATGCACCATATGAAATGACCTTTGGGATTTTATAGAAACTGACTCTTCTCCTTGGTGTGGAAGAAAACTAACCCTACTAAGGCGAAATGCCAATGCTTTTATAATACTCTAAATTTAAAATGAACAAACTATTAAAGGAAAAAAGAAACTTAAAGGCAACTTTATAGCCTATGAGATTGGGAGAAGTTACAAAAGGACATTATCACCATAGAAAAGTTACATAAAGTGAACCATGCAATAAATTCATCAAATAGAGAAGAATGGATGCATAATCTAACTAACAAAACTTAAACATAGATGCACTAAAGTTAGATATTGTATTTAAATGGCTCAGGAACATTCAGGAACATACTCAAAAAATCAAAGAGCTGAAAGCATGATTAATTTATATTGAGAGATCAAAGTTTGCATTACAGTTCAAGGCTTACAATAGAATAATGCTTTGAAAGCTTATGTAAGAGTCCTACTTTATTTTTGTCAAAGTTAAGTTGAAAGTCTCCTTTTTACATTATAATTCTTTTTATATATAGATAAGGTGCTACCTAAAAACCATAATAGCAAGCAAACCAGAGATAGGGATACATACTTCGTTCCACCCAACTTCTCATTGTTGGGTCACATATATCTTCTTGAAATCTCACAACCAGCTCTTATTCTTCATTATCATGCTCCATCGACATCTCCTGGTAATCATGATAGTCATTTTGGCGATAACCGTGCCAAAATAAAAAAATAATGGGCATACAAAGCTTGACGCGTGAAAAAATACTACTACGATAGAGAGGGCACCGAAAGCGTGAGCCTTGAATTTCCCTCCTAGAAAAATTGAAACCTAAAAATCCATGTGTGAAGCCCACAAGTCATGTTCGGAAAGCATCAGGGATCACCAATAGACAGAAACTACGTCCAATGCAAAGTAGGGACACGCGGCACCCAATCGGGGGGCTACTTCAAAAGAAAAATAAAATTTGGGCCCGCCGATAGAAGAGTATCCCGAAATGTGAATGTGGTGATACGCGACATGTCATCATTGAAACTGGCCCCTGTAAGAAACCAAACCTTTTCAAAGGTCTATGAGACCGCCATGTGTACGACTTGGGGGGAGCTCATGATCGATAGCGCAAGGGCATCTTGCAAGCGCTCAAAGGACAAGTGGCTCCTCAGAGGAGACTCTTGGAACTGTTTTGAGGGTCATGGATAAGATGTACACCATCCTGACAAGTGTCAAGCCGCGATGTTATGAAATAAACCGTCGCGAAAAGGAGGTCAGGAATGCCAGCAAAAGTTCTACCCTGGGGCTTTGTGGATTTTTTATTCACATATCTTAAATAAATTGAGAACAGAATAGAAAAGGGTGTACAAGATGAAATTATTTTCTTGGAAGAGAGATCCCTAAGAGAATGGTGGATTAAACTGAACAAACAAGAGGCAGTGTTCTAGAAATAGAAGTCTTCAGTTCAATGGCTTACTGAGGGGAATAAAATATGTATTCGTCCACATGTACACCCTCAAACACATACGTAAGATTAGAATCAAGAGAATCCAATTGTATAATGGAAGCTAGATCTTTCATTGACCCTCATGGTAGTGAAAATGTTTCTTTATCTCACACTGATGGGATGATCGTTGTCATACCTACTTTTATTACTAAAGAGGATAATAGGAGCCTATTCAAACAGGCCTCTTTCAAATAAATTGAAGAATTGGTGTTCTCATTTGGTGCTTTCAAGGCACTTGGTTCTGATGGATTCCCCCTATCCTTTTATGAATTATACTGATATATTGTAGGTATTGATATCTATAATGCTTCTAGGGATTTCTCTAGAATGAGATGGTAGCTGAAAGAATTGAACTCCACTGATATTTTTTCTAATTCATAAATTTGTTGGTGCTATTACATTGTCCGACTTTAGACCTATTATCTCGTGTAATACTTTGTATAAAATCTTCTCCACAATTATGGTTAACAAGCTCAAGAACATTTTGGATAAAATTATATCTCAAAATCAGAAGGGGTTCATCAAAGGAAGACATATTCTTGATGCGGTCATCACCACCCATGAGATCATTCACCCCATGGAAGCAAGTAAGAAAGATGCTATGATACTTAAACTAGATACCTCTAAGGCTTATGACATGATGAACTGGGAATTCCTATTTTTTGTTCTCAAGAAGTATGGGTTTAGCGGGAGATTCTTAAAAATGATTATGGAATGTGTCACTATAACTATGTATTATGTACTAATAAATCAATCTCCAAAGGGTTTCTTCTCTATGGGAAAAGGACTTAGACAAGGGATTCCCTTATCCCTGTGCCTATTTATTATTGTTGCTAAAGTTTTTAGTCTTAATATTCAAATGAATAGGGATGTAAATAACTTGAAGGGTATAAAATTTGTTTCCCGCCAACAAAATTTCTAGTATAAAACTGGCCTAGACAAGGTCACAACAATCATGTTTAGAGCAGAGGCACCCAAAACTAGGCCATGTATGAAAATCAATGAACAAAAAAGTTTGATAGCCATTAAGAAATATCAAAGAACCAATTCCTCCAAAATTATTTTTCTTATAGCCACCAAAGAACCATTGATTTCTATGGGAGTAGAACCAACATCACAAGTAGAGGAGACAAGGTATTCCCATTAACCACAATAGAAACATTTGGTAGGGGGACAAAAACCTAAATTAGAGGAATCTCATAAAACGAAGCTATATCCAATAAATTAACGAAAAAGGAGCTTGAGCCAATGTCAAACACACTCCCTCCCTCCTCGGGATCTTCAAAAATAGAGGCATCTCTAAAGACCCTCCAAAGAGAGGCCACTTTGACCAACATAGAAAGGGTCTAGGTAGAATTCAAATCGATTGGAAATATTTAAAAATTAGAACCAAAAAATCTAGAGTCCCTCTATAAGGCACCCCAAAAATTACATTGCCAAATACAAAACGGTCACATGTACCAAGAACCCTTAAAACGCCCCTATCACCCCCTCCATGCCTACCACTAAATATAGCCAAAAAAAATGAGGACAACAAGAACAACCATCCACCTATCCTTCCAATGTTCAGCTAGCCAAAGAGAGGAAGGATTTCCAATGTTTAAGTTTTGTAATGTTGAAAGCTACTAATATACAAATTAGTAAACTTATTATTAATGAAGATGTTATATAATAAATATATTTATTAGAAAATTAAAAAAATCTACTCGATAATAAACTAACAAGTAAAACTTGATGATTGTGGAGAAATCACACAAAAAATACAATTAAAAAACTAACAAAATTTTCAAAAGAATAAAATGGTCAAAGGTTAGCATCACCATATTTATTATATTCACATGAAAGCACTGATAAATACATGCAATTCTCAATCTTATAAAGACATTAAAGGTAATATAGAATAAGAATATTCATTTAAATAGATTATAATTGACTGGCGATGATACCATATTATTATAATTCATTAAAATCTTAATTGGGCGAAATATTATTAACATCAAATTGATTTAAAAAAATCTCAAATTAACGTATATAT
>MU227686.1:2839670-2867052 GCA_018584345.1 Thuja plicata
TATATATATATATCAAAGATGCTCTTTGAAATTAAGAACATATGTATTTCAAATATTAATATAATTAAATGTATTATTGTTATACCTATTAATTTTGAAAGATAATGCGAAGGATAGTTTTAGATCTATATATAAAAACTATAAATATTTGTAAGAGGGGAACAAAAAAATAATATTTGCAACTTACAGAGAATTTAACATAGACTAAAGAATATATATAGATTTTTTTCTAAAACGTATAAATTTAATTTTTATTCAAAAATCCCATCTTATTCTAATATTTATGTTAAGAAATATGATGATGGAATTCAACTAATATTCTCATGACATTACAAAGCATGATTAAATTGGGAAATTTAATGTTGTTCCATTATTGTTCAAACTAATGTCATGTTTTATTGAAAATAATTAACAAGAAAAATATAATACTAATTGCATGGATTTGAAATGATAGAAAATATTTATATTTCCTTATTTTAAAATATAGATGATACATTGTGAAAATAGATAATGTAGAGTTTTGTGATTCATTTAGTTTTAATGCATTATCCCTTAAAAAAGATTATTATTGGAAATTAATCAAAAAATATTTAAGATACATTAATTGGATGTCACATTTGAAGATTGGAAATATTGATTGAACTTGTAAGCTTTTATTAGAAAATGCATATTATGAATTATATATTGAACATAAGATTAAGTAATTTTACCTAATGAAATCAAATGAATCAATAATAATTATATAAGATATAATAATAATAAGTGAAATAATATAATTAAGATGAACAATAAGTAATTCATATTTTATTTAAAAATATACATTCAATATTATAATGTCAACTAAAACACTAAACTAACTATAGTAAAAATCTATTACTTTTACAAGGAAAAATATAAATGTTTATCATAATTATACTACAAAACCAATCCAAATTAATGTAACTAAACTTGTTTCTATGTAATAATATGTAATACATGTATACATATTGTTGGATATGTTTTTTATTATGGTAAAACTGGTTTTGAAAGAATCCAAAACCCTTTACAAATAGATTTTTAAAGCAATATGGTGTTAGGATTAAACAACACTAAGAGGGGGGATGAATCAGTATTGCAACACTTTTTATTAAACTTAAACAATTAAAACTTAACCATGCAATAATTAAAATAAGAAGAACATATGCATAAAGTAAATAAATCATAACATCATTTATGTTCTTGAGGAAACCCTGGTCAAACGAAAAAAAAACCTGGTGGGGATAAAACCACAAATTAAGCACTAAGAGTATAATGTACAAATCCATGTTAAAGGGTAAACCTTGTTAGGGGTGATACAAAGGAGATGACCGCTCTATAAGGACTCACTATCCAGATTACATAGAAAATATTTTACCATAGAAAAACTGAATTATAGTAGCATATGATATGCCAAATCAATTCCAGTTGAAGCTCACAATAATAATAAAATAATCTCCACTTATTCTTCCATTAGTGTCCATACCATCAAACCATGCGAAGTATGTCTTGGAAATTAGTTTCTAAGGTCTACACATCATTCTCTCAAGTCTTCTTCAATGTTTGGGAAACATGGATTGATCCACTTAGTGAAAATGAGGAGACCTATGCATTCTTTAGCTCTCTAGGAACAAGTCTAGTATAGGACTTCTTCTCCAATTCCAAATACCGAAAGTTCTTCTCTAAAATAGAGAGTTTAAGATTTATTAAGCTCCTTAACTCTAAGAACCTCTTGAGTACTCTCTATTTCTCTATCTCCGGCACATTGATCTTATCAAATAGTCTTGACATTTCTTTGTCAAACTCAGAAATAGACTGTGTGGATGACTCACAGTCATTTTTTATGGTATCCAAGTATTTTTCATCTTTAATAATAATGTCTACAATTTTTTGTACATGTGTCACATGATTGATGCAAAGAATATATAATTTCTTTAAATGACTAATGCAAGATTTAATCTCTTTAATATGAAATTTGAACACAGTCATATCACTAGTAGAAAAACAACAATATATGAGCAAATAAACTACCAAAAATTGTAGATAAATGACAAAATTTGGTCACGTGATCAGTGGTAGTTTATTACCGGTCATTTATCTCGCGACCAAACTTATGACTAAACTATTTTAGTCATTTATTTGGTCATTTCTTTGGTCATTTATTTGGTCATTGATTTAGTCATTTATTTGGTAGTTTATTTGGTCATTGATTTAGTCCTTTATTTGGTCATTGATTTGGGTATTAAATTAGTCATTTATTTTGTTGTTTATTTAGTCATATATTTAATCATATATTTAGTCATTTATTTAGTCATTTATTTAATCATATATTTAGTCATATATTTAGGCATTAATTTAGTCATATATTTAGTCATATTAGGGCACGATGGAATCGAACCACCATCCTCCTACTTGTAAAGTAGGTGCTCTTCCATTGAGCTAGTACCCTTTAAAGAATAATCATACCATGTATGCTAGTACTTTCGATTATACATGATTTCAAGTTTTTTCATATATAGTTCAAGGGTTATGATAGTACATGGTTATGACAATCATTAAAAACAAAGTATGTCAAAGACTGAGGGAAATTTTGTGGTGTTATAAGGTCTTGAAACTAGTAGAAGGAGTCTTGGTTCCATATTCGTTATTGGCATTGAAAGAAAAATTCATTGTTGCTATAGACAAAAGTAAGGTAGAGACATTGTGTTTTGTTTGTAAATGTAGTCCTTGCAAATGCTAAACTTTGAGGATAGGCTAGCCTGCAGTGGAGGTATCCCAAGGCCTTAGTGACCCTATAGATTCTCTGATCATTCCCATATTGGAGAAAGGAACACTGCTGCAAGGTTAAGAATTAGGGTAAAAATAGTGATTCTTTGTGTTGCATGACTGTACAATTCGATGTTTTGAGTAGAGTGAAACTAGAGAGTGGAGTTAAAAATGTTTGAAAAATATCTTCCAAGAGAAAAAAAATACAAAAAATGGACAAGTTCATCAGAGAAAAATAGAAGCTGGTCTAAACTGGGATACAACCAAGGAGAATGAACTGATGAATGAATTCAACCGGCAGCTAAGAATGAAAGAAATCTAGTGCATGCGAAAATGCAAAATTTAACAGCCAATGGATGTAGACCACAACTTTAAGTTCCTAATTAAGTCTACAGTAAAGAAACAAATCTAGAATCAATAAAATCCCAACCTAAAAATGTAGAACCGTTTACTAAAAATGAGCACATAATGTCTCAATTTTTTTTTCTTTGAGATACTTTTAATTGAGACTAACATTCAAACAGATAATAGCAGAACGGTAAGTTTATAGGAAGTTAAGAAAGAAGAGAATTCACTGGAGGCTGAAAATGCCCCTGGACCATATTTTCAAGAAAGCTTCTTTAAAAAATTAGACACATTGTGGGAAGAGATGTAAAAGGAACCGTAGAAGAATCTATGAAGAAGACAAACACTCTGTAATAATGGTTTCCTAACCTTAATGTTGAACAAAGAAGATCCTACCCATCACTTTATCATTTATGCAATATAATATATAATATTGTTTCCTAGCTTATGAAAAACAACATAAATAGACTTCTATTGAATCGGTTTGGATTTCATCAATAAGGTTACAGTCCACTTTCATTTGTGCTTCTTGGAGGCAATGGGTTTGGAGCAGTTTTGGCACACCCATTTCTTAGTTTTAGTTAAATAAATTCCTGCTGGTTTCTTTAAAGAATCAGAGGGTTAAGGCAGATGTGCCCCACATCCTTGTACCAGTTTGGAATGCTATATGATATGGATATCACCAGGGAACCCAATGTTTATGACTTTGAGGTTTTAAACTTCAAAAACATTCTGGAAACACTGAGAATAATGCAGAAAAACTGTGTCCAGAATCCTTTTTCTGAGCACCTAGAGTAGCATTCAATATCAAATATGAGATTTTCTGGAATTTTATTTTGGTCATGTATTTTAAATCCTTCTTGGAAAAATATCATCTTTCATACCACAACAAAACAAAAAAAGATGAACAGGATAATTGACAAAAATTAAGACAAACTAACCTCCTATAAAGGAAAATTGCTAACAATGGCAGGAATAGTATGACATGATATACAATAGTAACGTGTATCATACAATAGAGGAAGTAAAAATATAATACCTCAAAATACATTCAGATGCATGGCATTCATACCAAGAAACCAAGAACCAAGTCGGTAAAGTCAATTAGAGAACTTTGTTGTTTTCTGATAAAAGCATGTTATTTATTTCACAATATGCATGGCATAAAGACAAATAGAAGAGTTAATTAAAGGTAGATCATTGAATTACCAACTGAACTAATTTAATTCAGAAAAAAAAAATTCAGGTATACTTCTCCATAACAATTTGCATAACAGTTTAAGCAATTTCATGTTGAAGTAAACAGAGCAACAAGCCAAAACCTTAAACCAAGTCCTAATTAGCTTGTTTGACTTGAAACTATCATGGTGACAGTATCACTCAAACCATACCAAAAATTAGATACATTACACTCAAATTATTCTCCATTTACTCTTTAATAGTCACAAGATTCAATGGCTTAGTTGATCTACCATTTACTCTTTCTCAATATTTAATATTCTTCAATATATGGAGACCTTTACTAATACCTTTCACATGCTTATGTTTTGAAAGTTACAATTTAATTTTCTTAGTCACTTATATGGACCATATTCTATAGTTGGATATTCTCGTGAAGCTGACAGCTTAACTACAAACTGATAATACATTAAATAAATGTGAAACTTGAGTAAGCACGTTAAAAGCTGCCAGGTAACCTATTCAAGGGTTGATAATTACAGGGGTTTAGAGTTTAGTAAAATAATATTTTCCACAAAAAAAAAAGAGTATCCTTAAAGAACTAGAGTAAATTTGAAGTTATACATAACATTCTTGGTTGGGATCATCAACAAGTGTACAATGTTGTCATGTTCAAGAATCATAAAAATTTAGGGAACAATTTTTTTGATTGAACATATAGATAATGGCCTCTTATCTACCTAATGATTCCATATCATACTTGCAAGGATTGTGATAAATTGCACATTGCTAGGAAAACCATTTTCTTCAGGATACAATTTTTTTATTAACTTGTGGTCAACGAATCTAACAAAAAAAATAGTGATAAAATTGTGATTATATCTGGAAAAACTGACATTCACAATTATTTTCACAACTTTTTCCCATTTTTTCCTCATAATAATTAGATTTTCTGAGTTGTTTCTGATTTCTATGGAAAATTTTTCCTTTCCCTAATTGTAACCTAATTTCTCTCAATTAATTAAAGAAAACTTTTTATCTTTTTATTTGTTGATTTGTTCCCAAGAAAGACTTGTCTTGTACTTCCAATCTTGCAAAATTCACCACTACATAAGTAAAAAGCATGGATATCTGGAAATGCAATAGTATTGTTGTTAATGCTTTCAGCTATGTTTCGAAGATAACTACATACAAAATTCTACCCCTAGTAGAAATGTGACAGTGACACTTCAAAAAAATCAATCACCATTTTTATCAAAAATAAAGAATACACCATTTGTATTTAGGTACAATGATCACTTTAAAAATGGTCAAAATGTCAAAATATTTAAATGTTATGTTCACAACTGCAAAAATTGGCAACATGATTCCTCATGGCTTTTAGTATAACAAGAGAATAAATTGAGAGCTTTAAAAATAGAACTAGACAATTATACTACAAATCACCTTTTATCGTTACTATCCAATCAAAACAGATACAAGGTCATGAAGTTAACTAATTATATTTTGTAGGGATTGAAAATAAAATTATAAAAAATGCTAACCTTAAAGGTAAGTACTACCAGAAGGATCCTTTTAAAACAAGAACTGCACGAATCCATCTTTCCAGCTTTGATGTACTCATTGTGTACCCCAACACTAGACATTTAACATCAAGAAAATTCAAGAATCCACCCTTCCAACTTTAATGTATGCCTGCACAATGAACCCAAAACCAATTTCTTTTAGTAAATTTAACTACAGCTACTTCATCTAAAAGAGGATGATTCATGTTTCATCAACTAAAAGAAAGCTTATTTCATTTCAAAAATTAGCTCTGATCTACCTAAAAAATTGCTTCCCAGTTGCCATCTCCTAATAGATTTTTGTATGTGATTCACACAAGAAAATATGCAAAACATCAAATAAATCTGTGTTCAGATTCTATAGGGGTAAAACTACTACAACTGATCAGAAGAATTATTGAAATAAAATGACTAATTTATTTTTTACTTTAAACAATAATAAGCTGATGTGCATGATAAGAAGATTGCTGTAAATTACATCTTCATATGATAGTGTTCAGACATAGAAATATTCCCACCAAACAATTGAATCAAATGTCATATTATTTTTCTTGGCAATATTCATATGTTGCTTAAATATAATTAGTATTTGATCTGTGCTCCCTACAAATTGTTTACAGAGAAAAATACCTACCATTCAAGTGAACAAGTGATAGAACTGCATTATCCATTATATTTACCATAAAAAAATAATACATTAGTGACTATAGTAGATGAAAGTTCAAAGCAATGTCATATCATAAGAAAACATATGCAACTGTACAAAAACTGGGCTGCTATTTTTAAAAAAAAACAACAACAAAATTCAGTAAGGCTGAATTGTCAGAAGATTAAGTAGATATGCTATCATACTGCGATTTGAACATTGTAAGCAAAGAATGGTATTCAAATGTAAGTCAACAAAATAACCAGCCAAGTATATTATAAGCAATGGAACATTCTTTAAAGCTACATGTAATAATTCTTGTAACCACTATCACGAATTGTGGTACCATATAACAAGAAGTTATCTGAATAGGCATCAATTCATAATGAAATAATATCAACCATAAAACTTGAAGGCTATTGCATAGAATAGGTTTCATTTGGCCACTTCAAAATACATTTTATCAGCACCATGTACAGTAAACCACATCATCTGCCAATGCTATATGTTCTATCCAATTACTGTGGTGTCGTACTAATCATGGATTGTAGACATATGAGTAGACAAGTTCATGATATTGTGTGCCCATAACATACTGAAACAATATAAAGCTCTTGGCCCATTTCTCTTGGAAAAAAAAACAATATTTTTTATAAAGATACTCATATAATTAATTTTCTCTTAGGTACACCATTCAGTGCCATAGATCTATCCTTAACATGTGTATTGGGGAAAGCTGAAGTCCGAAGGGTTTCTTAAGTTTCATCTGTCAATTTCCTCTTTGGAAGACTCGGGATGAAAGCATCTTGATCAAAAGTTGCAGCAGTAGTAGTTATTCTATAACCATTCTCCCATCGCCTGTGAATACCTTCACTTAGATAGAGGAAACCAAGTTCAACAACCTACAAATGACAGAGACCAGCATTTCAGATATAGTTTTCTACTTTAGTGATGTTTAAGTACAATATAGAGGCATAATCTTTGTTTTAAATACCATCTTTTTAGAGGAAAATTATATAATTAAAAAACCTGATCTGAAAAACCTACATTTTGAGACATAACTACACCCCAACGAGTAGCAGTAGTTGTCATAGATGTTACATAAAAACCCTCTCTACTTCTTATTGATCCACTTGAATGGAAATGAGTCACCGACCTTATATGACTGCTGTGTATAGGGTGTTCCTTGAAGAAATAAAGGCCAATTATACACATGTGAGTGAAAATGCAAGAAATCACCACAAAGGACTAAATCAACCATAACAATAACAAACAAAGCTCACAATATTTTTTACTCGATGGCAGAGTTCAATGTGTAGCCAATGTTTAAAAACTCTCAAAATAATTGCAAAAGATAATGATTGTTACATCCAATAAAAAATTCTTAGCATACCTTTGGACATTACAACCAATGAACTGCCATTTGTTGCACCAGCAATGGCACTAATATAGTAATTTTTTCCCCACTGTTCCATAATCCATTCCTGTTAAAAGAGAAAGATAGAAATATTAATTGAACACTTGCGATAAATTCTTCCTAATAGAAAAGTGGCTCACTCAGTTGACCAAATTTAATCATAACAGGATCACATTAATTCAATATAAAAGATGATAGAGATCATAAACCTTGTGTAAGAAAATAGCAGAATGGTCATAAACTTGAGAATTGAACCCTGCCCCTGGATCCGTAATCAGAGCCCAAAGATTTGTACAAGAAGCCACACAACTAATGTACAATCCATCTTCATTTCCTTTCTCAACATGCTGGTGAAGTCGGGTGTCAACAACATTGTAGTGATATTTGGCCAAATTTATTTTGAAGAGGAAATGATTAAGTGCAATATTCAACATGTATATGCCATAAAAATTTCACCACTCTAAAAAATACTTCTTGATAAAAATTTTACTCAAAAACCAAAAAATACTTCTTGATCAAAATCTTACTCAAAAACCAGGAGAGAACATAAACATATAGCTAATCAAAAATCAATTTACAAAATATATGTTGCATTTATGTACAATGCACATGTATGCATGTTGATATTTATCGATACATAAATATAAGTTTTTTGTATGGGCAATATCAAACTATTTGTGAGTCAAATATGTTGTATTATGTATGTGACCCAATATTCATAAACAGGTGATACTCAATTAAAAATAACTTCCTCACAATGACAACTAATGCGAAGGATCGAGATGCAATGTTGAACAAACATTTTTAGAATCAGAAAAAATAAGATTTATCGTACACATAAAAAACAAATTAAAAGTTCTTCATAAGCATAAACAAATAACTAATGCCATGAAAATGAGCCTAATTTGCAAAAATCTTACACATTAAAATTGCATTCGCATCCATCACTTAAGTTATCCCTAATATAATCATAAAAATTTCAAGAATCCTTTGTATTGTACTATAAAATATAAACACCTTTGAAGATCAAAAATATCATTTAAATTTCAGAAGAAAACCTTTACATCCCATAAAAGTACACTAGGCCTATAACATGGTTTAATGCTTGACATGTCATGTGATTCAAAAATCTAGCAAAAAAGAACATCATGTTGAAACAAGCTGAACTTGAATGGAATCTAACACGCATAGATATGGATCTTAAAAGACAACAGATTTTTAAGTTTTTAAATCCAAGACAGCTGACATATTGCATCTGCAAAAAATCATTAGACATACATACAAATATATTCACAATTTATTGCATCGTTTAACCTCTATTTATTTTGAAATATAATAAAATGTTAGAATTTACACAAATATTAAACATGGGAAATAGCAGTCTGCATATATTCTAATAAATACAGAAAGGGATAATCCATAGCCACAAATCACCTAAGACAATGAGCACAAGAATGAAACAATAGGCAAATAATAGGACATAAACTAAATGTGGCAGGTTAATTGAGTACTTATAAGTTATATCAGTATGATAAGATAAGCATGTCATAATGTGATCATAATATTTCATTTTTTGTTCAATTTTGCATAGACGATATATTTGATTGCTCTCATGGACCAATAATTGTCCATTTTTGCATTCTGATGATAGATTAATAAAAATTAGTTTAAATTAAGAAGGTATTTGAATTGTTTTCTAGTGTTGGTCTTTAAATGGTATATATTAATGCTTAAAAATTGACATCCTTTGTCATGTCTCCTACACATGCTTATTTTATCCAATCCCCTAAGGATTGATACTATGCTCCAACCACAACTAAAAAGGGTGTGTATGTGTTGAAGAATGAGAATTCTCTCTATTGTAGATATCAATATGGTTGTATGGCATAATGGGATACGTGAGAATTTCATAAAACTAGAATGACATAGAACTTCTGTTCTATTCCTTGATCTAATTTAGTACAAATTCAATGACAAGATCTTGCATTCGAAATACATTCTACACTATAAAGGCTGACAAAATTTCACCCAGATTAGACATGAAAGAAAGAAAATGGTAACCCATGTATGCTAATGTATGAAACAAGACAATAAATGCTAAGGACACATGGACAACAGTGAGACTAAATCACTATAAACTAATAAAGTCAACAGGCACTGGATTACACAAAATACATGTGATGGGATGATTCAATGCTTTTCTTGTCATCATGATTGGATAAACTTGTTATAGTGTTATCATATTGTTTCATTTTATGTTCAATTCTGTGCAATGAGAATTCAGTCACTCTCATTGATCAATGATTGTCTATTTTAAAGACTCTGAGCAGATAAATTACAATGACTAAATATTTGAGTGTGTTTTAATTATTTCTAGTCTTGATCCTTGATCAATAGATGATCATGCTAAAGGGTTGATGTCCCTTGTCTGAATTTCCTCCCCTTCAGTTTATTTCATCAAATTCCTAAAGTTTAAAAAATTAGCCCTATGCTCCATCCACAACCAAAAAATTGTATACTCATGCACCAACCACATCCCATACTTCACTATCACTTGGAAGTATGTATGGAAGGAAGGATATCCTCTTTCTTTTGTAGCTACAATCTTTTTTTAGCTACAGTCTTGTATCCAGTAAAGCATAATGGAAGGGATTATCTTTCAGACATTATGCTTGGAAATGCTCTGGTAGACATGTATACAAAATCTATATGGATAGAAAAGGCTCATTATTGTTTAATTGGTAGAAAGTAAAAGGAAAGTTGAAATGCCTTGTTTTAAAATGTTTGTGATGCTCTTGAAATGGTTAGTCAACCCACAAGAGTCCATTTTTTGTCCATAATGTATACCAAACTCTTAAAAAATGCTCCAATCGAACAAGGAATTGAAGTTAATATGTCAATTATAGAATCTTGGAAGGAGGAAGCCTACGAATTGGAGCTAATGCTAGAGAGAAGGAAGCCTTGGAAAAGATAAGGGTTTGTGAATTGGAGATGGAAAATAGTAGCCAAAGAGAAAATAGATTAGTGGAGCAAATTGAGATTGCATAGGTTGTGAACCTATCCATGGAAGCAGATATGAAGAGGTTGATCATACAAACTGAATATCTTTTATGATCTGAAAAACCTAGTACTTCAACACTTATCTAATTATATACAGATCTATTAAAACACAAAGATTTTTATGTTGCTTGTATGGTTCTATAATTGGTTCCATCTAAAATATTATCACTGGTTTAGATAGAATTTTTTTATTTTTTTTCTAGCAGTCTGCAACTATGGCTAGTTCAGATCTCAATGGAAAGATTTTATGGTGTATATTTTCATCATTGGTACATGGACTTGTGTGATGATTGTATTTTTGGAAGATGCGTTGTTGTTACCATTAAATACCTTTTGGCAGTTACATTGGCCATAAAATATGGTGCAGAATGTGCTCACTTGAATTTGAATTAAATTTTCAGTATTTTTGCATTTTCAAGAAACAACAAAATCAAACTATACATTATTTTTCATCTTCAGTGAATTCTATTGGAGAAGAAAATTAGAGATGATTTCACATCTATTTATTTGAAATGGGTACTCATCAAGAGCAAGCCGGAATGTTATTGTCTCATTGAAGCTTTGATCTTATGGTTTGCAACTTTGCAGCACAACCATTAAAACCTAAAAGTTTCTAACTTCTGCAACTTGATGCTATATACAGACATTCTAATTTATGTTTGGCAACCAGCCAGATTTTGTGCATGTTTTACACCCAAGCTATGGGCTTGCACATTTAGTAGATATCAATGATGTTAGCCTTGTATTACAATAAATTCAGGCATGCTAACTTGTTTGTAGTGAAGAACACCTTCACCATCATACTATTTCATATGAATGCAATCTTGATTGAACAAGAAGCTATTGTCAAGATAGGTAGGAGTAGTTAATATTGCCTCATTGTTTTTGGGCTTGTGTTTGGAACTCGGCTTGATTGCGGATTCAAGGTATGTCATGGAAGAATGTGTGAGGGAGGATTTGACGGGCAGCATGGAAGAGAATCTGGTGAGAGCAAGGATGAGGGTGAGGCTGGTTGCAAAGGAGGAAGATTGGCTCTAGGTTGGTGATGTGGACTCCCCCATCCACCCACTTCTCATATCAAACACACACGGCGATAGAGATGTCTGTAGGGCAGAAACGACTATTGGACTGAGTGGAATTAAGGACTAACTAAGAATTAAAGAGGCTCAAGCTTGCAAAGGGGAGAGTGCCCCGGTGCAAGGTCATAAAGACGTTGTGGATGACCCCCAGGAAGGACCAAAGTGAAGAGGATTGTGGTGGGAGGTGTGGGGTCTTCTAACCAGGCGCACTGATGGCATGGGTTGACAGAAGAAGATTAGGTTTTGTTTTTTGGGAGGTTCTTTGTCATGTTAGGTATTGTTGTTTTTTAAAATCTTATTACATGACTCATATTTATAATGATGTATTTGCAAAAAAGGTGCTCACAAGGGTCGTTTGTTTGTTGTTGAGTTATATAGGTTAGCGGTGTCTATAAATTTGATGGCTGGGGTTTGGGGTTTGTTCATACTGTTCTTTTTATGTTTTTGTAGAGGAATCATGGATTGCAATGAAGTATATGTTTTCTGCAAATTCTCAAAATTAATAAAAATATAAAAAACTACACTGATCAAAAAAGAAAGTAAAATTAAAACCATATTCATGGCACATATTCTAAATCTATTTAAAACTACATAAATTAATATGGTGTTATATTTTTATACATTTGGTGTTCACCAATTGACTTCTTGAAAGCAATCTACAATATTATTGAGAAACAGAGTACCAAGTGATCTTATCTTGTGTTTGTCTTGCACAAAATTTGAAGAAGGTCCTTTACTCTAACTATATGTGCTAGAGGAGAAATCCCACTTCTATAAATAAAATTCAAGGAAAGCATTCATGGGCATCTTTCCATTCCCTTCACATGTCAAATTCCCAAAATTTATCACATGCATAGAAAACCTACCAAGTTTACATGGTACAATGTATAAATGTACATTCAAAATAGTGGAGACAAAAGAGGTACAAATCAGGAACAGCAGAGAGCTAACAAATGAATATACTTGTGGGCTTGCATATGCCCCATTTTTATAGAGGAGCTTCTCCCAGAACCAAATAGTGAATTCAAAGAGAAGGCCTACATAAATTCTGTAACAATTGTGAGGAAGATAGTTCACTATTTGTATTTAAACAAGGGAGATACTCTTCCTATTGGCTTGCCTCAGCTAATGATGGCTTTGACTATAGTTTCTTAGTTGCAGTATTTTTCTTTTAGAGGTTAATTTCTTGCAGCAAAGCTTCATGATTTTCTTTACAAAATACAAGCCAAAAACCTCGATGTACTGGAAATCAGCTTTGCCATCGCTAAGAATTTACATTGAAGAGTGTGTGTGTGATTTTTGTACATGTTAAGAGAGACACAACACTTCAATAGATCATTGCATTAGTGAAAACAAGGGGTTAGCAAACATAGAAATCACCAAAATTGATATATTGCTTCCTATCTAGGAGGAGTATGAAAAATGACATAATAGCCCTCAGATTATGCATATTCCAGTGACAAATACAACCTAAGAATGGAAGATTCAAATGAAAAGTAACATAAATGATTCAAAAACAAGCATCCTAGCTCTAGAAATTGAGATAATAACAAAATAACTAAGAAATAATCTAGAAAGCACTATGAAAATCCCTAAAACATGAGCAACATAAGATTGCTTCTTCAATTCTCCAAATATGGGTAGCATAAGGATTCTTTCAACACTTCAAAATTAAGAGCATTATAAGAATGCATTTGAGAATTCAGGGCCATTTGTGCTCAAAATCTATCCTATTTATAGGAGAAATGGAGGAAGGGGAGAAGACTCTAGAAGGGCTGCCATTAATGAGGGTGTAAGACTCATTAATGAGGAGTGTGGAAGAGAATGTGTAAGAGCCATTAATGCTTCATTTATGAAAGCATTAATGAGGTATGGGGGAGGGTTTAAGAAGCATGGGTGAGGGTTCAGAGTCAAGCCTGATAACTTTGACTATAGGGGAAGGGTTGAATTCCTAATCCTAGATTTAGGAATGTGACAAGCTTAAGGGTAGCTTAGGATTAGGTTTAAGGCTTAAGATGGGTGATTAAGTAGATAGAGATGGGAGGAGAGAGAATGAGTGGAGGGGGGATTAGCTAATTAAAAAGAATTAGCATGTGAGAAGGGGTTGGGATGAGTTTGAACTCATGGTTGGGTAGTTGAGATTGGTTAGGTTTGAGGGAATATTAATGAAATGAATTTTTGTAATAACATGTTCACTCAATAATAGGGATTTAATTAATCATTTAAGTTTTTGATTTATTTTTATAATTAATTTAGGACTATAGCCAAATTGAATCAATTAGGCTAGGGGATTGATTTCGCCAGTGATGAGGTATAATTAGGATTTCATTAATTCCTCTTAAATTAATTACCTTAGCCAGGTTATCACTTGAATTGATTGACTTAAAATTGATCTAATTTTGATTGGATAAATTTATTAATGTAAATTAGTGATTACATCACTTAGGAGATTAAATCTGATTTGAATGAATTATGTCAGCAGATTGAAGAGTTATCTGGACATAATTAGGGTATGATCACACTTAGGGAAAATAGGGTCTATGGTCAGTGCAGAGAAAATCTAGGTGGTTACATTTTCCCCTCTTTGAATTGATGTGCGAGCAGCGCATTGATTCAAAGAAAGTTTTTAATGTTGAATTTAGAAAAATTGAGAATTTTGCTCATGATCGAACAAAATGCCTGATGAGATCAGTCTCGCACTTGATCGAACTAAACTGATAGTATTGATTTTGAACTTGGTTGTCATCCAAAGATCAATAAAAGATCTTAAATATACCAATTTTGAACTTGGTTTTCATCCAAAGATTGATAATACTAATTCTGAACTTGCTTGTCATCCAAAAGTCAGTTATGAAGCTGCCAGGAGCTTAGTAAGAATCTTTTAAAATGAGGAAACACAAGATATCCAACTTATGAGAACCAAATATTTCTATCCAACGGTCCTAACTTAGTCAAGAAAATTGTCATGCCCCTAGTTTGTTTGATAACGAAGTCATTTTTAATGTTGTTTCAAGCAAAAATTTGATTGATGATAGTGTGATCATGCTCCCTCGGGAATGAAATCAAAGGAAAAAGAATAAAATCCCTCTGTTGAAATGATGTATCACTTGTAGTGATCGGGAAGGGGAATGAAAGAATAGATTAGAATAAGTGAAGAAATGAAGGTTTATTTAAGAGTAAACACACGAGTACCAAGTTAATTACGTTAAAATGTGAGTTCGGTTTCATTCCCGATTGATCAAAGATTTTGGGAAAATATCTTGGATTTCAGATGAATTAAAAATAGAAAGGAGTTTGAGCTCAAATCCTTATGCTTTTCTTTCAAAATGCATCATGCAATCTCTAAATGCATCTATATGAAGACTCTTAGGACTGCCATAGATTTGCAGATATTTGGAATATTTTATCATCATTGGGCACTTTTGGAAAGGATACCACCTGATAGTACAACAATCACTAGTACCCACTGATATTATGAAAGTATGAATACTATATTTTATTGAAATATGAAAAATAGATTTAGGCATCAAGACATAGAAGCCAGGATAACAAAATAGTCACCTTCATTTTATTATATCAGAATCTGTGTAAGGCAAGATATTGGACCAACAATGACCTTGAAAATTCATATCCTTGGGTACATTATGCTTCGTATACCTTAGTGAGAATCTGAGTTAGAAAACAGACAAGGAAATTATTTCAACTTCACCGTAGTTTACACATAACAAAGATAGAGATATATACGGCTATCCACTCATGTTGGCAGCTCTTACCATAAACATCCAAGTTAGGTAAAATTTATAGGATTATTTGGAACAATCACCATATGCGGAAAACCAAGAAAAATTTATGCCCCTCATCCTTGCTACTCTTTGTCATTGCGTAGACATCGTGGAGTAACCCAGAAGACATAACAACTATCAATTGTGAATCAATCAAATAAAATTCATAACTACTTTGACGCCCCTAGTGAAAATAGCATGGGAACATAAAAGAGTCATAATCAAACCAAGATTAAACTATTTTTAGGTAGTATTGAGAAATACTATTGATTCATTTTCAAGCCTAGTATAGATTCACCAATCAAAAAGCTTGAATTTAAGCAAATATGTGTTCCATGTCTGTGTATAACTTTGTTATTGTTTGCAATCCAATGTAGGTCTTAGGAACACCGTTCATGTTTGTGTATTGTTTGTGTCATCCTTGTTTCGTGAAAGAGATAGTTTGGTGCAAGCATTGAGATGACCCTAGTGTAGAATGATTTGTTCCCTAAGATAGAAATGTAGACAAATCCCAAGCAAGGATAAGATTGTTGTAAGGAAACAAAGTCAACTTTTAGCATAGGTGTAATCGTGAAGGTTTAGTATCAACAATGTATTGATAGATAGAGCGCAGAATACAAGTGATGCCTGATTGCCAGTGTGTAGAAGATTTGTACAAGAATACCAATTCTCAAGCATGATCTCATTTGTGTACCCCCAATGTCTAGAAGTGGAGCAGAAAAAGTGGATGAAGTGGGTGAATGTCACCCTAAAAAAAAGAGTCTCCTAAAGATTACCCAAGCTAGGAAAAAAATAATAATAATATAGCAATGCAGGCTCATAAAATGTGCTAAATGCCAGATAGGATAATGACCTGATGTCATGAAAAGCATGTAGGATATCATGGAGTCACAAAAGATTGGAAATGTCAAGAGAGTTCTTTAGAACTTGTTTTTCATTTTTATTTTTTTTCTTCCTTTTGATCAAGATCAAGGGGTAAACTGTTAGGATAGCACCATCAAGATAAGGGATGATGTAGGATTAGTGTGAGGATAGTGAATTTGGACTTGGGCTAAGAAAGATCATGATTATGAGAAACGTACAAGATCAAGTGATTAAGATATACAATTTGTTCATGAATAGGCCCAACCTTGTCAAGATCACCAGACGCAAAATGGATGAAAGATATGAGGGATATGATGTTATGGAAGGAACTTCCCCTCAAGTGAAGAGTGCAAGTAGGAGGAATTAGGCGTGATGCCACAAGAAATGGTTTTCACCTTAGGATGAATCTTTTTCTCTTTACTGTTGTTACCAAGGCACCTGTTTACCTGGTTTTCACCGAGGCACTTTTTTTACGGATTTCAAGGAGGAACTTATGCATATTTCTCTATGGATAGTGCTCTTTTGAAGGATATGCTATGATAGGCCAAGAATACTAAAAGTATGCTCAAAGATGTTGATAGGGTGATGAATTGGAGGATAAGGAAGATGGAGGCCAAGATTTTATGCAATGGACTGGATGAGAGAAAAAGAAGGAATGTAAGGACCCAATATGGAAGGATAGTAGGTGACAAGATCAACATCAACACACTCTTTGAAGGGTAGTGTATGGATTGAGTTTTTGATGTATGAATCGGTAGGGATCTTGGTACACAAGGACCCAAGATGGAGGAAGTATTCAAGGTAATGTATTTTGGGACATGAGGACCCAAAATAGAGTTAGAAGATGGACAATGTGTGAAAGAAGTTGAAGTGGAAGCCTTTGGAAGCTTGGATGCCAATTCTGATTTTTCCTTTTTGTTCAATCCTTTTAAGAGAGACTTGGGAATCCACATAACTTTTGATTTTACTTTTCTTTTGGATGATTTAGAACGTAATTCTTCCATGATCGATTTAGGAACCCATATTTTCTTTAATATTATTCTTTTCTTAGTGTTGGAACTTACTTCTGCCATGATGGATTTAGGAACCCATATTTTCTTTGATATTATGTTCTTCTCTGTGGACCTTTTTGGTCTCTTGAATGTTTCCTTTTTCTTTGTATTTGCATGTCGATTAGGTTCAACATAGTGGTCTTCATATGTAAGTGGATTCTTGAATTTTTTATTTGTTTGTTTGACATCCACATTCCTTCCAAAAGACTTGGGATGTGTGGATGAATAAGACCGATATGGATAGCTCATATGGATGTGTTGATATGGAGGTTTTAAAGATGCATGTTTCTATTGATCTTGATAGGAGATAGAGTAAGTGGATGGAGGGATATATGGACCCAATATAGATGGAATTTTTGAAGCTTTCCACTTTTGAACATATGGGCCAAGGATAGATTTGGAAGATGGAGAAGGCTGATTCTTGCATGCAAATGGAGGAATATAAGTTGTGAAATGAGTATCAACATCTTTAGAGTGAGCTTCCTGGTCAAGGATCTTTTGTTTCAAATTCATATTCATACCTATAGGCTCATGTGTATCTTTGATAGGAGCCATTTTAACCGTAACCCTTGATGCTTGAGGCAACTTATTGTCATGTAAGGGATTTGGAGGAATAATGTCTTTTTGAGGTGGATATGGAGGTTTATATGAAATATATGATGGAACATGTTGATCTTAACAACGGTTTTTGTATAATGTAGGAAGAGTACCTTGCTCTTAATTTTCAATAGGATTTTTAGAAGTATTAAGATCTTTCTTAGGAGATGGAAGGCTATGTAGCTCTTGAGATGGAGGAATATCTTCTTGGAAGAAATGAGAAGATACGAGGGGATCATCTTCAGATTGTAGGGATATGGGATCTTCATTAAATGTTGGAGTGGATGGGATAATGTCTTGATCTTGATCATTAGTAAGATTTGTTTCTTTTATCTTTTTATTATCCTCTTGGTATGGATCTAGTCCAAAGGAAAAGATAGGAGTTTTAATCTTCATGATGGATTCTTGAAGGATTGTTGGGGAATCATCCAAAATAGGCCTTGGAGTACATGAAATCTTAGGGTCTTTGATCTTAGGAGCATGGAATGTACTTGCTGCAAGATATGATGAGTGTCTTGGGGAAATTACTTTTTTCCTTGCACAAGGATTATCACCCTTTCATGGGTGAATTAGGAATTCTTTCATTTTAAGTGTTGTCTATGATTGGGCAATCCATTCGAAACTATCTCCCATAGAATTTCACAAGGAAAAATTGAGGCGTATAGCCCTATGAGTACTCAAATATGTTTAGTCTCGCAAGAAATATTCAAGTGGCTCCGCTCTACACATACCCAAGCATGTTCAAGGAATGATGTCAAAATTCCATGGATAAAATTGGCTCCGTCTTTTGAGGCTTTAGCCTACGAGGAAGCAATTATTTATAGTGAGTTGGAAGGGTTGGCATAAAACCTTTCCTCACTTGGGTCATTCCCAGGAGATATTTTCCTCAATTGGTAGGCCCTCTACTATTAAATAAGCATACAAAGGGTTGGTGAGTGTAGGACGTCTAGATTTCTGATTCCTCCAAAGAAAAAGAGCATACTCTCCTAATCCATGTCATTTTCTCCCAATACAAAGTCAATCAAATAGTTTGTTCCCTCAAGCAATGTTCTTCTTGATTTAAGATGTTCCTACTTTAGGGAAAATAGAATGCTTGAAAGTAAAGTTGTGTTGTTTAATTGACCACAATTTTTAGTGCTTTGCTTGTTCAATTACAGATCCAAATTAAATTAAATTATTGAACTTGTTCATTGAGCCACAAAATTTTAATGCTTTGATTGTTCAGTAACTGATCCAAAAGAAATTTAGTTTTTTTTTCGCTGTTCAATTCTCTCCAAATTCCTTTCAACTCATAAACTGATTTGTGAGTTTCTGATTTTCCTTAAAAGGAAAAGAGCATATTCCTGTAGTCAGTTTAGTAAAAGATTAGAAAATGTATTTAGTTTTTAAAGCATAAAAAAAATAGAAGTCAAGATGAGGGATTGGCAACTTGTAAAACCACAAGTTAGTATCCTTTTCTTTTTCTCTCTTTTAGCTCTAACAAAAATCTACAAACGTAAGCTAGGCTGCTAAAAATAGGTTCAAAATCATGAAAACAACCACATTAGCAAGTTAGAAATCAAATTTGTCCATGAAAAAACTTTGTATTTCTGCCCCCTAGATGACAAATGATATTTTAGAGACCCAAAATGATACAACCTGAAAATAATAAAAGATTGACCCCAAACGATAACATTCACCCAGGATGATATTCCTTTTACGCAAAATGATAACACGTACCAAAAACAAAAAATAAGCTACCATAAATGATTTTAAGGCTAAATTTTACCTTCCAGAAATGCAACGGTAGACGATGTCAAAACTCCCAAAAATGATAAAAGATTGACCGAAAAGGATAAGTTGCTCCCAGAAATGATAAAATATTTACCCAAAATGATAAGTTATTCCCAAAAATGATAAATTGCGTGCAAATTTTGAAAATTTCAAGGGTGGAGAGCAGAATTTTGTGAAATTTTGAGCAATCTTGCCCCACGGTGCGTGCCAAAGATGGGTATCTAATTTTTGTACATGTTAAGAGAGATACAACACTTCAATAGATCATTGCATTAGTGAAAACAAGGGGTTAGCAAACACAGAAATCACCAAAATTGATCTATTCCTTGCTATCTAAGAGGAGTATGAAAAATGACATAATAGCCCTCATATTATGCATATTCCAGTGACAAATACAACTTAAGACTGGAAGATTCAAATGAAAATTAATCTAAATGATTCAAAAACATGCATTCTAGCTTTAGAAATAGAGATAATAATAAAATAACTAAGAAATAAGCTAGAAAGAACTATGAAAATCCCTAAAACATGAGCAACATAAAGTTGCTTCTTCAATTCTCCAAATATGGGCAGCATAAGGATGCTTTCAAAACTTCAAAATTAAGAGCATTATAAGAATGCATTCGAGAATTCAGGGACATTTGTGCTCAAAATCCATCCTATTTATAGGATAAATGGAGGAAGTGGAGAAGACTCTAGAAGGGGTGCCATTAATGAGGAGTGTGGAAGAGAATGTGTAAGATCCATTAATACTTCATTTATGAAAGCATTAATGAGGTATGGATGAGGGTTCAAGAAGCATGGGTGAGGGTTTAGAGTCAAGCCTGATAACTTTGACTTTAGGGGGAGGGTTGAATTCCTTATCATAGATTTAGGAATGGGACAAGCTTAAGGGTAGCTTAGGATTAGGTTTAAGGCTTAAGATGGGTGATTAAGGAGATAGAGATGGGAGGAGAGAGAATAAGTGGATGGGGGATTAGCTAATTAGGGTTAATTAGCTAATTAAGAAGAATTAACATGTGAGAACGGGTTGGGATGAGTTTGAACTCATGGTTGGGTAGTTGAGATTGGTTAGGTTTGAGGGAATATTAATGAAATAAATTGTTGTAATAACATATTCACTCTATAATAGGGATTTAATTAATCATTTAAGCTTTGGATTGCTTTGTAATAATTAATTTAGGACTTTTTAGGGTTAGTTAGAGTTGCCATTGTTGAAGTGTCAAAGACGCTTGTTAGTTCATTAATTTGAAGCTCTTTAGCACATTCCCTTGAGAGTCTTTCCTTGCGGTAACCCTTCAAGCACATATACCCTTCAAATTTGTCAAGTTCAAATTTGGCCTTCCTCGGACAGATCCTTTCCAAGGCTCATACTTCACCAGAACCACTTCGAACCTCTTTGAACTCTAGTTCAAAGTATTTTGAAGTAGTTTAATGAATGTTTTCTCTTCTAACATCTATTTTCTACAGGTGGGCCCTGGCCTATATCACCTTTGGAGGTGATACACTTCGAACCTCTTTGAACCCTGGTTCAAAGTAGTTCGAAGAGGTTCAAAGACAGATTGCGGGCAGAGTCATCAGTGAAAGGATAGTTGATGGGACCCATGACATAAGCTGGCAGCATAATAATGGTTAAGTTTTTAAGAGGGGCGGTTTTTGATTTGATGGGAGCCACAGAGCGAACTTCAAATAAGGTTTTGGGTGGCGTTTAATGAGATCGTTAGCACAAGTGAAAGATATCATTTGTGGAATAGTTAATAATGATATTAAAGATGGAAGATTTCAAGGACATCCTATTGCTGAGTCATTACGGCTCACATCATTAAAATTAATGTCCCTGACTTATGCTCATTAAATTCGATCTTTTCGGGCATTAATTTGAAAATATAAACAACTCTGTAAGTTTTCCTTTCCTATTATTTTTCTGCATAGTCTCGACCGTGGAGAAGAATTTGTTCTGAGTCTACGTGAAACAGGTAGCTCCTGAAGCCTTTTCTCATTTCCTATTGCTGTTTAATATATTGATTCAGGAGGGGGGGGGATATCTGTGTTTTTATTCATGAAGAAGGGATGAGGTCCAGTTTACATTTCTTTGGCAATGTTAGAAATATACAATGTCGAGCTCCTATTGTCTTAGACACAGACCTGTTAGGGGTATCAATAGAAAAAATGGAAGTTGACTACACAAACCGTGCAGTGGAAGACCATAGTCTAGAGTTCCTGTCGAGTGGGTTATTAGAAGCCGCGGCATTCCCGCGATCAGTTGTACACACAAAATTAGTTCAGCAATGTATTAATAGATATGATATTAAATCCAAGTGTGTTTTGAATGCAGAAGGCCAAACCCTTGTGCCAGTAAATAGGGAGACTATCATGGCTATTTTTAAAATCCCAGAAGAATCTTTTGTCAGTTTTACACCCACCCAATCTCTAGCTCAGTACAAAGAGAATGAAGATAAAAAATGGAGTCATGTGGCTAGGAAGTGGACTCAAACCAATTACAGAGGTGGCTCTTGGTTGCCTAAAGTGCTCACTAAGGATCACATGAAACCCCTTATTCATGATGTGATAGTGTTGCTTCATCAGATTAAAGTTTTAGAACAAGTTCTTCTCTATGAAGAATGGATGTTTCACTTTATAGAGATAGTCTTGGAAGGGGGTCAACATATTGATTGGGTGGAGATCATTGATAGTTCCCTGAGGGACCAACTTAAACAGGCTCAGGACATTAAGAAGGAATTCTTTATGTCCTCCTATTTGATATACTGCCTAGTGTGAACATAGGATTTGTCTACCATCCAACACGTTCCTTGGAATGAAGATCTTTTAATTTATTAGTATTGTCCATTATTAATGAAAGATAAAATTTTGGAAAATTATAGGAAGGTTCATGATGTTTTGCTAGGTAAATTATGTCAACAATTGGCAGGAGTCCCAAACCAAAGAGTTTCATTGGAGGCATAGAAAATGATTCAAACCTATAGAAGCCTGTATATTTAGTTCCCATGTTTCACCTACATTCGGGTCGGAGGATTTGATGATGAACCTCTCAGGCTCCCAAGGTTTGCTTTTGATTGTTTTATTTTGGCAGAAATTTGCAGGAAATTGTTTGTGGTTATTAAAAATGCTCTGCCAGAAGAAAAATGGCCTTCTATGTTCCCAGTTAAAGTTGGTAATTTAGCCTATAACAATATGGTGGACGCTTCAGTGATAGGAAGCAACTTGTTGAACTTTCACTTGCATTTTTATAGGTTAAGAAGGTGTTTTGACAATAAAGGCTTCCCCAGGCAAGTTCTAAGCCTAAGTAATTATCCTTCACCCAACTCACACCTAGAAGAAATATGGGAAGATCTCGGTGATGAGGAGGCAATCTAGAGACGAGATCATTCCAGACTTGTAATTTCATAGATCAAAATGTTGCAGTTGAATTTTGATATTAAGGATGTGGAGGAGGATAGTTCCGAAACCATAGGTTCAGGGGCTAACAGTGTGGATGTGAGAGTTCCCTCGAACATAGATTGGAATAGGAGAGAACAAGATGATATAAATTTGAGGGCCCAAACCATTTTCAATATCACAGAAAGCTTGTTACTAGAGAGGAAGAAGGAAGGAGCTGAGAACCCCCCTCTTGAAAAGCATAGTGCAAGACTAGCCTTAATAAATGTGAAACATGCCCCATCTAATGTATCTCCTGTGGCTCCAAATGTAGGTAGAATTATGTCTCCCAAGAAAAAGTTGGTTTCCAGTAGGCACCCGACTGCACCAAGATCGAGACCAAGAACAAGGTCAGAGAAGCATTCTCAGATGACAACTTTAGGACTCAACTACCTAGATGTTGAGGTTAATGATGATGATATTTCATTTTCTCTGGATCAACAAGTAAAAGGACATGAGACTTCTATCATGAATACAGAGATAACCCAGGCTGAGAATACTCCTATAAAATCTCCTGACAATTGGATAGTCACCAGTTCAGTCCCTCCTTGGCTAACTGAATCGGTGAATAAGAGGAAGAGTTACAAACCCATTTCACTTCCTGTGAAGGAGATTTTTACTAAATATGCTACTCGGACCCCAAAAGCAAAAAGTGTGAAGAGTGGTGCTAGGCTATCTACCAATCCATCTACTAGAAAGGTGACTGTAGAAATAGCCACTTCAAGGCCTAAAGAGGGAATTTAGGAACCAGAGGCCAAAGACTTCAAAATTACGAAGATGGAACTTGGAGTTCTGAACAGGGATTCTAGGGATCGCCTATTCAAATTCTCAGCTGATAATATTCTCGGGCAGTCGCAAAAGGATGGAAGGGAGAAACGCAAATTGAAACAGCTGGTTTCTACCATGGCTGAGTTTCTTTCCTCACTCATTGATGATGGAGTTCTGCCACTGGCCCAGTCTTCACAAGATTTTGATCCGAATTCAATTGAAAACCAAAAGCTAGTGAAACAAATACAACATGGGAAGGTTCTGATGGAGGTCATGATGTCATGGATAAACAATGTTATCACAGAAGGAAGTGCTTTCATCCATGAGTTTATATCTACCTGCTTAGATGGAGAAACATTACTTGGTGAGGTTCAAACCCTAGTTCCAAGCTGGGAAATGGAGGAAGCAAAATGCACAGCAATCATCATACAGGTTCAAGAAATAGAAAACTATGGTGTGACTTAGTTCTTAGCTGAGAATCCAATGAAACTGGTAGATCCCTATATGTTGTTCATCTTGAAGCAGAACTTCAGATGGAAAAATACAATGTTTAAAGCTACGATCTCTCAAGCCAAAGCAATAGAAAAGGAGGTGTTGAATATGCATGTGGATGCCCTTAAAGACATCAAGATAGTGAATCCCTCAAGTATTTTGCAAATTTATGGAGGTAAAAAAGATGCGGATGCCATGGTCAAAGTCTTCACAGACACCATGAATGCTCTCAAGGAAAATGAAGTGCCTACAGTTCAGGATTTCACCAGAATTGCAAACATTGAGTCTATGTTGCTGCTGATCAGAGGTCAGTTGCTGAAGCAGATGGAGAGAATCTAGGAGTTGAGGTGGGAAAATAATGCTACTCGGGTGAAGCTGACAGGCCTGAAGAACATGCATTCCCAACCAGACCAAGAGTTAACGAACGTGTTCCAATCCTGGAAGCTCATACAAACTGCCACGTCATAAGGCCCTGATGGGAGTTAGTAATCTTCGAGACAATGTTTCCCTTGCTTTATGTTTTAAATGGCGCGTGTTGTGAAAATCTATTTTTAGTTATGCAACTGTTTTTAAATAGTTTTTCTTTTGGTGTCTGCGAGGCCGGGTTTTTTTGGAGGCTCTCTCAGATGTGAAACTATTAATAGCGGAACTTTGAACAGAAAAAGGGTTAGAAATTTGAAGTAGAAAATAGATAGTTTCTTTTTTTTGGGAGTAGGTAGTTAGTATAATCTTTGCTTGAATTTCTGAAATAGCTGGTGACTAATTTTTTATTAGACTTTGATCTGATTAATATATGAATATACAAGTGCATGGTATGGTTTAGATATTTGAATCAAAATCTGGAATGTATTGATTACTTTGAGAGTTGGTACATTTAAATCTGGGCATATGTTTTTTATATTCAGTCACTTCCAGTTTCTTTATAGCTTGTCCTTGAGTTATTTCATAGGTTGTCTATTTTAGAAGTAGTTATTAGATCTCTATTTACTTTGTGGTTATTTCAATTATTAGTTGATTCTGTAGATTACCTCAATACCCAAGATTATTTGAGTGGTCCTTCTACACTTTCTGGTTAAAGGTGTATGAATTTACTTTTATGTCTATAATTCATTGAATATCTCACAAGGAAGCTGAACCTTAGAAATTCAGAGGGAAGAAATTTCTTATGCTTACCCAACTGTTGATGAATCGTTTGTCTTCAAAAACATAGAGTCTTTATCCATTTTCATTTAAAAAGAGGAAGACAAGTCTGTTCGCCAACAGGACTATATCCAAATTGAATCAATTAGGCTAGGGGATTGATTTTGCAAGTGATGAGGTATAATTAGGATTTCATTAATTATTTTTAAATTAATTACTTTAGCCAGGTTATGACTTGAATTGATTGAATTAAAATTGATCTGATTTTGATTGGCTAAAGTGATTAATGTAAATTAGTGATTAGATCACTTAGAAGATTAAATCTGATTTGAATGAATTATTTCAGCCGATTGAAGAGTTGTCTAGATGTAATTGGGGGTATGATCACACTTAGGGAAAATAGGGTCTATGGTGAGAGCAGAGCAAATCCAGGTGGTTACAAAGATCATAGGTTGTTTGAGTGCTAAACACTTATCAATAAAAGAACACATCTTTAGCGATGGCTAAGGATCCTTACTATCTCCAATTTGAATTTACCAATGATCAAGTGATGTAGAGGCTCAGTGATCCCATACATCTCCTTCACATTGGGTTGATCTCTTCATGATCAAATATTACTTCAAAAGAATAATGCCTAAATATTGGGACTGACTATCATCACTAGTTGCAAAAACTACCATCCTTAAGTATGATGCCAACTTCATTAGATCTCCAATCCAATTATGTGGATCATTCATTACATTTTCCTCTTCCACAACAAACAACTTTCATTGAATACAAACCTTCAAATGATGTTCATTTGATCAAACATATACAATACTATCCAAACAAGAAACTTACTGATTTTGTTTTTCTACGCCGCATTCTATTGTCAGTAAATTTTTAACCTGTAAACATTTAGTCAATTGCTCTAGTGAGATTATTTAAAAATTACTTCCTCAGAACATATCCAAAATTGAGGACAATCTAACAGATACATTGCGAGAAATTGCCCCCGCAAAGAGACTCTAATTTCTATAACAGTGAAGAGACTCTAATTTCTATAACAGTGATGTTGGCAAGTTGACTACCAAGGAGAATATGACCTATTATGTGTTTTCATTATGGAAACAAAGTCATATGAAGTTTTGACAACAAACATTGAAGTGGAAATTGACTAAGTATAGAAGATAGGACAAAACAGAGATATACAAATGATTAGAGCACCAATGCATGTGCGTACGACCAATTCAAAATAAGAGCCTTTAGACTTAAGCTCTATGATATGTTTTCATGATTACCCTAGACATGCATTATTAGGTAAGATAATATAGATAAGTTACAGAAAGTTGAAGTACCTCTAGCAGTTCATGAAATAGAGTACAAATCCGACCTCAGTTTTGGATTAGCGTATAAAATTTTGTTTTG
>MU227686.1:2904269-2916828 GCA_018584345.1 Thuja plicata
CCATTTTATCAAGTTCGGTTGAAAGGTTTTGCACTTGCTCAGGAGGAACTCTTAAAGCATCATCCTCATCATGAGATGAGTGAGAAGAGTTATGCTCCATAGAAGGATTAGAATCATGAGTTATCAAATTGTCATCTGGGATCCTAAGGAAAGGAGTGAAAGACTCAGGATCAAAGGAAGCCATAAGTCTACAGCTTCTTCAAACCGGGATACTATAAGTAGGACTAGATGTAGTAAAGCTCATACACCAATACAATGCAAATGAACTAATACAAAATTTTAGATCTATTTAATTGAAATGTTATTTGAAAGAACATGCAAGATCTAACATACACAATGCAAATCTAACACCAAAAAGAAAGAGTTGTCTATCGCGGGTTCACCAAAATGTAACATAAGAAATAATAATAACATAATAAAGATAGATGGATAGATGTATGTAGATGATGATTGTTATGTTACTAAAATTGTGGTTTAAGGAGAGGGTTTGAATTGTTAATTGTTATTTGTGTTAATTGTGATTGTGATTAAGGGAAGATAAGATGCTCCTTTCTTTCAACCTCAAATACACAAATAGGAGATCTAATTTTGATCAACCCCAAAGGGTTAATACACAAATGAATCTAATATTTGGAAAGAGACCAAGAAAGGGGATCTTAAATTTTGTAAATTGATTGATTAATATGATTAATGAAAGTAGTTGAAAAGAATAGGAGAAAGTACCAACCTTACAAAGTGGCAGACCAAAGATTGTTGTTTTCTGAGATCTGTAGACTATTTTTAGAGATGCTGACAGTTGATACCAAACTGGAATAGAGAGACAGACAAAACCTAGAAATATTTTTCCGTTCTGATGTCGTCTTATGAAAAAGGTCAACCCTATACCACTTTTGCAGACTTAATCTACTCAACTCCAAAAGTGTCCCTGTTCGCACAGTCTGAAAGAAATCTGAAAAGGGTATCCAGATCTGGCCTCAGATTTATAGTCCTGAACCTGTACCTACAAGAAAAATGTTTGTTTGTTGGGGGAAAGGTGTTTCCCTTGGTCAAACCCCAGTTTTGGAATTAACCTTATAATATAATTGAAATTGCAGAGATAAATAGAGTAAACACATAAATTCACCTTGCTTGTAATGTCCTTGTGGTGGATTCGAATCCGTGGATCCACAATTATGATTCAAAACATGGAATGTTGAATGGAAGGATGTATTCAATATCTTGCTTATAGATCTCCAACACCAAGTCTTGAATGGATTCTTGAACTTGACAAGAGCTTTGGAAGAAGATGGATGGAGAGATCACCAAAAGGGTACTTTTTTGGCTTGAATCCTTCAATGGCCTCCAATGGATCTCCTTCATACAAATGGATACTTGAGAATGATGGATTCTTGCTTCAAATATTTCTCAATTTATTTCTTGGACTTCACTTCATAAGGATGCTTGATGCTTGATTAGAGGACTTCAATTGCTTGATCATGGTTTTTCCATGCTTTTATAAAATGAGAGAGAAAGCTCCCTTTTATATGAAACTAGGGCACAATCATCTAAGGAGGCATACATAGGATAATTAAATCATCATTTAAGCCTTTACCCCTAGGAGAGGATCTATATTAAATATGATTTAGGAATCAACCAATTCAGAACCCGAAACAGCCGACCCGAAAGCGGGAGAAAACTTTTTGTGAAGACCGACATCCCGGAAACCAAAAGTTCCCAAGATTTGGACCCTGGGACAGGGTTGAGGTCGGCCTTGTCCTAGGATAGGGCTGAGGTCAACCCTATCCTAGGGAAGGGTTGAGGTCAACCCTATCCAAGGAGGTCAACCTTGTCCTTAGATCCCAGGATCATAGGTCAGAGACCCATAATGCATAATTCAGGTCAGGAAATGGAGGTTAGAAAGGAAGGTCAGGGGGAAGCCATGTCAAGATTAGGAACCCATTAAAAGGAACTTTTCATGAACCCAAACCACTTAGTCAGAAGGCTAAACCAGTCTCCTATGGAAGTGCTTCCATTTTCTGACTATACAGATACATTTGAAGAAATATGGGGAACCTATGAGGAGAAATATGTTAAGGTAAGAGAGGAATAGACCAGAGTTCTGAGGAAAAGGAAAACTGACAAAATTGTGCATGAATGTGGTGTTAAGGTAGGACTGAAAGAGGAAGAGTTTAGGGAAGTAAAAAGGAAAATGGTAGAACGATCTTCAAGATTGGCAAGAGCTATTACTTCAGCCCTTCCACATCCTGAAGTTGTGATGATAGTTTTTGCACCTACTATAGACATTAATGTAGACACCTCCTCTCCACCACAATAGACATCACAAGCTGAAAATATTACTCCTGGAGTAAGCACTAGATCTAGCAAGAAGATCCCACCTTAAGAGAAAAACACTAAGAGAGGAGAGAAGAAACAAAACACTGAGAGAGAAGAGAAGAAACCATAATATGACAATCATGCATGGAAGCCTGACTTGAAGATGATTGAGAAGAGAGATATAGAGCAAGGTTAGCTAGTTTCTATTAAAAAATACTATGACATGTATGAGGATACTGATAAATTCAAGATTGAAGATGTTGTAGTTAATAATTTACTTGTTTTCAAGAATACTCTATTGGAAATTGAAGGCAGTGTACTTGAATAATTATACGGGAGATTGGAGACTAGGAAACAACTAGCACATATTGAGGATGAAACCATCAAAAATCAGGAAATGGATAATATGCTACCTATGATATCACTACAAGAAAGGGAAAAAATATTCAAATAATTGAAACCTTTATTGAGAACTAAGATTAGGCTATTGAAAATTATGTCAAGAAAATATGATGAAATCACCGAGGAGACTCAAAAAGCACTTTAGAAAATATTAATGAACACTACTCCTGAGAAGACTCCACTTCTTAAAAATACTTTGTCTAAACCCTTACGAATGGGAAAGAGTTCAAAACCAGCTGAGGAAAGTGCTGAGAAGAGTGAAGTTGATACACAACTAGATTTCTATGTTTCTTGTGTACCTGCGACACTTGACACCTCTAATGTTGAGAAGGACCCTTTTGAAGGAAACTTTGACAATGCTATGACTCAAAATGAAGAATAGAAGGATGAAGAATGCAAAGAGGAAGAACAGAGAGAAGTAGTATAGGATGAAGGACATAAATAAAATGAAGAAAAAGATGAAACCAAAACTTAGGTAAACACATCTTCTATCTCATTGTTGGCAAGGAAAGACAATCCAACAAATGTTGATGTTGATTGCATGGATGATGATGAGCTACTAAAATTGGCTTTTACTACACTTACTAAAGCCAAGGAGAGATTAGAGAAAAAAGGTGACAAAAAGGCTAAGGTAATAACCAGAGAAATTGATACTATGAACAAATTGCTTCTAGTACCTACTATTTTCCAGCATAGAGATGATATTGAAAACCTGAAGATAACACTTGATGAATTTGATGGTTATTATGAGAACTTGTTAAATATTGCAGAAAAGAAGGAAGAAAAGAACTACTCAGAGAAGAATCTATCTAAATTTTGCAAGTCTATCTCATGGGACTTGAGCATTTTGTAAACTGCTACTACAAATGTTAAGATTTGCATTGCACATTGAAGGAAACTATTTAGTTACTGTATGAATCCTATCAGGCATGTTCAGAACATTGAAGACATTATTTCCAAGGATAGGGAAACCTTGAACAGTATCATGGATAGTTGTGAGACCTCTTCACAAACTATAATGGAATTGGACAATGAAGTAACAAGAATTTTGGCAAAACTAGATATATTGGATATTGAGAAAGGGAGAGTACTAACTAGATTAAATTTTCTGAAGAGTTTAATCACTCCTAAGCTATCTATAATTGAAGCACCCTTATCAGACATGGAGAAGATTTCTAAATCATTGACTAACTCTATGCCTATAGAGTTGAAAGATGCAAAGACAACAACATTTACATTGAATTAACTAATTCATGTTAGTCAATTATTTCTTAAGTCATGGAGTACATAAGTGAAGATCTTTGAAGAATCCATTCAAGATATTCTGAAACTGGTGACCAAGAACTAATCCTATTACTTTTATGCACCTTTTTCATTGTTGTCAAAGGGGGAGAAGAGAGAACAAAAAAATGAATAAGGAGAAGGAGAATATAACTTATAAGGGAAGAAGAGAAAAACAGAATAGAGAAAGAAGGAGAAACAATTTTGTTTTGTTGGAACACTTAGTCATTTTTTTTTGTTACGTGTTGCCATCAATGCCAAATGGAGAGATTGATGGAAAGTGATCAATTTTGTGTTTTATGATTCACTTTTGGTTTCATTTATGGAAACACATATGGGTTACAGATCGATTCCTATAAAGTTAAGTTTTGGTGACTCTGAAATTGACTAAGTACAGAAACAGAGATACAAAGGTATTTAGGGTATCGAAGATCAAGATTGATGAGTTATAGAAAGAGATATTTGAGGAAGATAGTATCGGGTATTTTTGACCTCGACCTAAGATCGATTTTGTTTTTGTGATGTTTAAATAAAGTTAGAGAGATTTGAATATTGACAGACAACAACAAAACAATGATACAGAGCAGCTAGACTGAAGCACTGATTAAGGAAGTATGACATGGATTCCTAGCAATCCGAGTTGTATTATGAATTTTGATAACCTATAATTTTATTATGTAAGAGTGCCAACTATTCATTTGATATTTTTTTTTATTAAATGTATTTTTTATTGAGAGCCGACTATGTAATATTTGTATTGAGAGCCGACTTGGTATAGAAGAAATGTGTATATGTAAGATCTTTTTGTTGAGCTAAGTATGGATGGATGATATTTTTTTGAGGAGATACGAATGGTAGAGTAGAGGATGAAAAAGATCATTGATGAGCTATGAACAAGAACTATCTAAGCATTAGAGATGCTTGTTTTGTTCATTACTAAGAATATTTTCTAACAATATTACATTGTAACAGTTGTATGCTTAGTTGGCCCCTAACAAGGTGTAGTATAGCTTTAATAGGGTTGTTATTCCTTTAAACAAGAAATTTACTATGTAATATTCAACTCCTAACAGGTCTAGGTGGTGTAGGAGCACCTAGGTAGGCTAGTGTATAAATGTGACCTAGGGTTTTGCTCCTTCTTTGTTTTGGCTTGTAGTGGTTCTAGCCAGACCACTAGTTTAATAAAAGGACCAAGATTTCTAGTGTGTGGATTGTTTGTAGGAGGATGGGTCTTATTAGGTCCTTGGTGACCCTTAAGTCCATTTTAGGTCCAATTAGATGTTTTTAAAATTTTATGGGAAAATGAGCCAAGGAAAGGACTAGAGGTCCTATTTGATGTTATTTCATCATATTAAGTGGATTCGACAAGTATGGACATAACTGGACCATGTTTTGAGACCAAACTCAAAAGTTGCAAAAAGTTGTCAATGTTGTCATTGACAAGATTGACAACTTTTATGACAAGTTTGCATCTTCGGTGAAATCAGTTGGGTAATTGTCTGAAACCATTGAATTTTTTTTTGGGTCAACTATATATGACCATCCTTGAGATGTGTGAAGGGTTGGAAAGTTTGAATAACTTTGTGTACAAACGGTGTTATGCAGTTATAGTAACTATTAATGGTTTTTAAGGTGATCAGGTACTTTAATGGATTGAATCCAGTTCTATGAGTTTGGTTTTGTGTAGTGTAAGATATTTGAGAAATTCTTGTGGTGTTAGTTTATTGATTTCAATAGTTTTGGTTGTGTGTTTAAAAATCTTTCAAATTTAGCCAGTCGCTGGTTTGTTTGAGCATTGGTTGCTAATGGGGTCCTAACTCCATTCTCCACTATGGATTTGGCATGGGCTCTTGGATTATGGAATTAGACTCCATGTACATTGTGTACATAGTAGGAGGGGCCATGAAAATGTAGGCAACCATTTTTAAGTTGATGCCCTAGGCGAGCCATAGTGGCATTGCTAGGGATCACTAGAGATTGCAGAGCTAGCTAGATGGATTGAAAGTATCCATAGCTTCAATTAGTGAATGTGGGAGGGTAAGTGAGTCAAGGGAGGATCCCCAACAAAGAGAAGAAGTTGGAAGGAGTTATTTTTTTGGCCAAGAAAGTTCATTTCTTGTGCAGACAGTAAAGTTGGCCTAAAACCCTAAATTTTAGGCATGAAAGTATGAAGGAATGTACGGACACTTCTGAGGGCCAAGACCTAGAAAATATCTAGTGTCTCTATAAAGGGTGTCTGGAAAGTTGGTCTAAAACCTTAAATTTTAGGCATGAAAGTATGAAGGACTATACAGACACTTCTGAGGGCCAAGACCTAGAAAATATCTAGTGTCTCTATAAAGGGTGTCTAGATCCTAAGTCTATTTGGGACTTGTTAAGACATTTTCCACAGATAATGTAGAAAAGGTGATCAAATAGGACTAATTGCTTGTAGCCCTATTTTGGAGGAAATTGCATGGGTTCTTGGAGCTCATTTGGGTTTTTGATGCAAAGTGAGTTTGCAGAGGTTGAAATTGGTCCTATTGACATCCTTGAATACTACCTTTCCAATTTGGTATTGTTTAGAATCCATTTGGACCAGATTGTACAAATGGAGCAAGAAAGACCAATTTGGGTCTAGAGTAAGGTTTGCAGATATTTGAGTTCTACTTTGTTGGTGTTCAGTAGTTGAAGGAATTAGGATCTTGCAATATGACACCTAAGGAGCCTAGGGTTAGTGGAAGAACCCTATTAGGTCATTGAGTGACCTAGGAGACCCTAGAAGAGGTCTAGAAGGAGCAAGACTAGTGCTACATCAGAGTGGTATCAGAGAAAGTTAAGAAAATTTAGAAGATTGGTTTATGTCAGAAGTGGAATCCTGTGGTTCTACAAAGATGGTGAAAAATGCAAAACTAGCCAAGGATATGGAAGAACAAAAGGAGAAAAATAGACTCCTTGAGCATACCTTGGAAGAAATGAGAGTAAAAATGGAAGAACTAGTAGATGCTACTAGGAAGAAGGATCATGAGGCTGAAAGCAGTAGTAAGGGAAAGCAAAAGAGAGAAGAAGAAGACTTTATTCCTAAAAAAGATCCAGTATTGAATGAGGAACCTTTCTTGAAGGCCATCAAGGCACTAAGTGACAAAGCTTTGGAAGGGATACCTTTATTTGGAGGAAAGATGGATATTGAGATAGTCATGGATTGGATTGAAGAAATGGAGAATAACTTCGAGAGTGAGGGGATAAGTGAAGCCCAAAAGGTTAAAGTTGCCAAGTCTAGGCTCAAAGGGCCAACTTTCGCTTGGTGGAAATACCTTCAGGATGAGAGGGTAAACATGGGAAAGAAACCAATAGAAAATTGAAATGCTATGGTAACCAAATTGAAGGAGAGTTATCTTCTAGAGGACTACGAAATACAACTTCATAGGAAGAGACAAAACTTGAAACAAAAGGACGTAGATGTGGCCTCATATACTGAGGAATTCCAAACATTGTGTTTAAGGTCTAAATTGTAGGAAGAAGAGCCAATCAAAGTGGCTAGATACTTGGGTGGATTGAAGTGGAACATCTAAGAGGAGATTAGCCTATGAACACCTACCACTATCAAAAAGTGCCATCAATTGGATATAAAGTTAGAAAAGAAGATTAAGAAGAAAGGGGATTCCAGTTTCAAGGGAAACAATAAAAATAGAGGTAGATGGAGAGACCAAAGAGGTCAAAGAGGAGGTTACCAAGGCAGGGGTAGTGAGCAGAGGTCACAAGGAGAGACCAAGTTGACAGAGCAACAAAATGAGAGTAGTTCAAGAGGAGGCTATAATAGAGGTAGGGGTAACCATGGTGGTCCTAATAGAGGAAGATGAGGTAGGATTAGTTCCTATTTTACAACCATGAAGTGTTACTACTGTGGACAGATAGGCCATCTAGCCTATAGATGTCTTGACAAGCCTTCTGCAACAAATAATGATAAGAGGATAACATATGCACAAGAGGATTCTTCAAGTGTCAAGACCCCTGAAGCAGATCATCTAGACTCAGAGATGGGTGAGAATATGATGTTCAGAAGGGTCTTAATAAGGCAACCAATCAAGGATGAGCCCAAGCACAAGAGGGGATTGTTTAGAATCAGGTGAAAGATTCTTGGCAAGGTGTGTAAGGTGATTGTGGATTCTAGACCTATAGATAACATCATCTCAGAGGAGGAAGTGGTGAAGCTTAAGTTAGCCAAGGTACCCCATGTGAATCCTTATAAGGTGACATGGCTCAATAAAGGCCAAAGTGTACTAGTCAATGAGAAAACATGGGTAGAATTTTCAATAGCAGGGTATAAGGACATATTGCTTTGTGACATCCTACCAATGGATGCTTGTCATTTACTTCTAGTAAGGCCTTGGCAGTTTGATAATGGAGAAGTATATGATGGGAAGGAGAACTCCGTCACTTTCAAGAAAGGAGGCAAGACTTTGTTAATGTTTGTATCTTGAGTCGTATGATCATTTAGAATACATATAATACTTTGATATTGATTAATAATAATATATTGTATTTGTATGTATATGTGTGTGTGTGTGTGTGTGTGTGTGTGTGTGTGTGTGTGAGATATATATGTTATTATATATTATTATTATTAAAACATATATTATGAAAACTTATATTATTCTAATATATGATTGATTAATGAAACATTAACAATTACAATAAATAGACATGTCCCATGAAGGGACATGTCTCTCCTAGACTCTTTGACAATATAAATGAAAGAGAGATTGTTGCATTTTAAAAATACATAAAAAATAGAGTGCTATTACATTTGCAGCTATCCTAAAACTTAACATGGTATCAGAGCCAGACTGCAAATGTAAGAGAGTAGTTTGTTGATGGTGAATGTGTGATTGTCTCAAAAAATATAGTCTCGGTAAAAGGACCATATCTCACAAATTCACCGTTGGATTTTGCTAAATTTCCAATATGTTTTTGGAAAGCTAATTTCAAAGAATCTCACTAAAGCGATTAGAGAAAAAGTGTTGGATACAAAAGTTATGACAGACTATGTACGGATCTATGTGAAATTTCTAAAAATGACTTTCATTAAAAAGATATATTAATTTGTTATGATCGTGATCAAGCAATAACAAAGAAGCATGAATTCAAGGAAGGGTGTCTATTTCTATAAATAAAGCATCAATTATATAGTGTCACCTCTCTTGGAGCATTTAATTCATTTAACAAGAAGGCATGAGGATTGTTCAACAATATAAGAGTGAGAATTGTACATTGTGGGGGGAATAATAACCAATGTTACATTTCCATTTGAACCATCCTTAGAGGAGAGTGAGAAAATGGTGATCATCCACTCTAGGTTGTCACTCTATATGAAGGTCGTTGACATGGCTAGCTTGAATAAGAAAATACAAACTTGGATAGTAACCCTCGTCTTCTCCTCCATCGACGCAGGATGGGGCATATGATTTCTTTACTGTATTTAATGACTCATACCATCCGAGTCACACTGAGGCTATAGCAGAGGAAGTAAAAGTAGATGAAGATGCATTCTAAATCAGAGAACAAGCATATTAGTGAGGATGAGGCTGTTATAGGGCCCGTTTGGTGCCAGACATTAATCTCGAATAAGCATTAGTTAATGCTAGAATAATTTAATTCTCTGTTTGTGGCATTTTTCAAATTCTCGAATTAGAAAACTAATCCCCATTTTGGGGTCAATCCTTGCATAAGGATGATGGCACAAGATCTTTAATTCGTCAGAAATATTAAATGTGCTATCAAAATCCATATTGGAGGCTATCATAAATTTGATGTGATCAAACTACATATTGGAGGCCATCATGAATTTACTTTGGACGTGATTGTTGTGCAACATTTGATTTGTGCAAACCAATATATTGTCTATTTTGGTCACACATGGAGACAAATGGACTTCGTCAAATATACAAGTTGGAAAGAATTGATGAGTTTGATAGAAGAACAAGATTCTTTAGGAGTTAAATGGTAAAATAATGTAGAGATTATGTTTCTCTGTGATATCTTATTAGTACATCTATGTTGTGAGAGATTGGGCGCAACAACAATTACCAGAGGTAACATTTGCTAAGGCTTGTTGGAGGGAAGAGTATCAGACATAATCAATTGGATAACTCATCGATGACTCATCAAATGAGTTATTCAATGAGATGCAGAGTTGTTAGTTAGATACATAATATTTGTTAGTTGGGTGCATAACATTAGAAGGAAACTTTAATGTCTAAACTAAATATGTGTTCCCACGAGGCTTTGGAAATCAATGTTTGAACGACATGGTGGATATGGCTGAGAGTTGATATATGCCTGATATTTCCTATATGGGCTCACCTTACGAAAGGAAATATTTGAAACTTAAGATAAGTATTCCATGTTTTATTATTGTACATGATTTTTTGAGTTTGAAATTTATGCTATAATATTGGCTAGTAAAATCTTGTATGCTTCTATCTTTGGTATTTCTCTTCAAGATAGTTTATTTTCTATGAGATATTGGTAATCTCTCTTTGTTATACCTTCAGGACAGAAGCACAAGAAGTTACATTCAAGGTAGAATGAACTTGATGTTTGCAACCGAATTGATGATTGAGATCAGATTCAGAGGGAGTTTAACATTGCCTTGGATGAAGAGGTTAGAAGGCTGATATCACATTCAAAAGAAGTCTAAAATTTCATCTAAGGAAACCTTGGACAAGAAAGTCAAGAGGTTGATGCATGTGCTTGGAATTTTCAGATGGAAGCCACACTATCATGAATGTTTGGTGTTGTCAAGCCTGGAGATAAATCCATAGTTTATTACATTAATTCATGTTGGAATCAGACAAGTACACTTGTGTATAGGAAGTGCTCCTGTGGATAATGTTCTGATCAAAATTTCAACATGATCATGAGAGTCTCTTGAAGAAAGATATTTGTCACGATTGAGGCCATGTATGGTTCCATAACAAAGGGAGCTACTAGAGGATATCCCAAAATTATTTTTTCAAGGATCTTAATCATTCTGATTTAGAAGGGCATTCTATATCAAGATGGTTTCCCTGGTGACCAGGAAACTATAAAAGATAATGGATTGAAATTCAAAAGATGTTGTTCCATCTAGGTCATGATATTCCTACATAAATGGATAAGTTGTTGGATCAAAGGGAATTCAAGAATAGAGCTTGATACATACTAAAGAACAATGGCACGACTTGCTGGTAGAAGGTTGATATTAGATTCAGAGGGAGTTTTGATAGTTCATCTAAAACCAACCTTGGATGAGGAAGTCAGGAGGTTATTTCAAGACCTTAAAATTTAAAGAGAGCATCCAAAGGATCTAATTCATTCTGATTTCCAAGGAATTTGGTCATATTTCTTTAGAGGGAGTCAATAATAAAGATAGTTTTTACAGTCAGAGGACTATGATTATGAGATTGAGTTCTATGTGTGCTGGTTGAAATGTCGTTATGTTAACTCCTACATAACTTGGGTTTCACCAAGAGTGATGAAAAATATATAAGAGATATAGTGCATGAGTATGTTATTCAAGGTACATTATCACTACATAACATATTGCTGATATTCTCACCAAGTCTCTAGCTAGAGAAAAGGTTGTACACTTTTGAGATAAACTTGGTATGTTGGAGAATGAAACCTTAGATGAAAAGGATTTTCAACATCTGTGATCTATTATTTTTATGCTATTGCATTCTTCTCTTTGAGAGAGAAGTCTAAGGTGAAAGCCCTTGTTTCCACCCTCTGGGATGAGCCATGGTGGATCAACTCCCTAAGCTGAGTCAAGGTGGATGTCATGTGTGTGACTCCATGACTTTATGGGCCCACTCATCCTGTGTACATTTCTGAGAGGTGACGACTTCTTAGACAATGAACACTTGTATTTGATGTTATAAGGTGAAGATCTTGTAATGGAGATTCGTTATGGTAGACATTTAATATGTCAGTGCACATACCATAATAGGGTTATATGTAAGGGAATGTAATGTTCCTTTTTACTCTATCCTTTTATCATGATCTGAGGTGATATAAAAATTAGGTATCACGATCTGAGGTGATTCCTCATATCACGATCTGAGGTGATATGAAAATTAGGTATCACGATCTGATGTGATTCCTCATGTCACGATCTGAGGTGATATGAAAATTGGGTATCACATGTTAGGTGATTCTTCATATCACATGTTATGTGATATGTAAAACTGGGTATCACATGTTAGGTGATTCCTCATTTCACATGTTATGTGATATGTAAAATTGGGTATCACATTTTAGGTGATTCCTCGTATCACATTTTAGGTGATATGTAAAAATGGGTATCACATGTTAGGTGATTCCTCATATCACATGTTAGGTGATATGTAAAACTGGGTATCACATGTTAGGTGATTCCTCATATCACATGATATGTGATATGCAAAAATGGGTATCACATGTTAGGTGATATGTAAAACTTGGTATCACATGTTAAGTGATTCCTCATATCACATGTTATTTGATGTTTGTCTTCAGAAGGTATGCAAGATATCTTATCATGAGAAATGTGATATATATATAT
>MU227686.1:2939081-2951805 GCA_018584345.1 Thuja plicata
GTTCCTCTGTTCCCCTGTTTTGTTTGGAGGGGTTCTGTTAAGTTTAATTTCTACTTTTGGACTGGCCCTGCGTGGCCCTGGAACTTTATTTTGATGGTGGATATGGCTGCTAGTTACTCTAGTTTTTTACTGTTATGCAGAACTATGAAATTTGTTTTTGATAGAGGTAAAAGCTTAGATGCTGGTGATAACGGTTAATAGTTTCGTACTCTCTCTGTGACTGTGCCATTAACCTGCTGTTAATGTGCCTCCAGTCCCCTGTTCTACGGGCCAGCACCCTTTTGCTGCTTTTATATATCAAAAACAATATGAATGGTATTATAGAGCATTTAAGACAAATTTTACAAGAAATATAAACATATAGTTGAGTCTTTGCATGGGGTGCTTTATTCTCGGCAAGGATTACTAAACTAAGCTTTGAATATGACTGAAAATAGGTTTTTTGCAACCGTGGAATTGAATTACACAGGATCACCACCATGATCCATCATTAAGAATTTGATACCAAATGTTGGAGCAAGGAAGAGTACATTAAAAATAAAGATAGCTAAATGAATATTCGATGCTATTAACCGTGGAATTGAATTACACAGGATCACCACCATGATCCATCATTAAGAATTTGATACCAAATGTTGGAGCAAGGAAGAGTACATTAAAGATAAAGATAGCTAAATGAATATTCGATGCTATTGATCAAGGGAGTAGTATAATATATTGTTGATAAATACAGTTAAATCGCATTGTCCTAACTCTAGTAAATGGATAACTATGTAATATGCCAACAAGTCCATGCTTCTATATTTTGGACAAATGTCTTCTAGACTAGTTTCAACAATAACATTTGATAGAATCATTTTTTAATGTTTTGATTAATGTCTATACTTTATTCCAAATCTTATATGAGGGTAAATGGAGGTAACAAACGATACTGGTGTCATTGTTGGGTTAATGTAATAAATACCTAAACTAATAGCTACTGCAACTACCTATGGGCTTGATAATAAGTCTACCTCTATCGAAGAGGAGAATATTTTCATCTTTGATTTTGGAGCTTATTCTTGTGTGTATTATAGATTTACCAACAATCAAGACAAACTAACACAAAATAAGAAAAAGAAACCAAAAATTGAAACAAACTAACTAAAACTATTTTCGGGTGGTGTCAATTTTGTGTTTGCCCGTGTGTTCTTACACCACAAACAATAGGTAAGTGGAATGTTCCATGAGTTGTAAAAATAAAAAAATATTGTGAGATGCATCAAATGTATATCCCATTTTTATTTCTCATCCAAATTTACTCCTTGTCCATGGGAGGAGCTTTTCCTCTCTTTCTGTTTTCTTCTTCCTCAACTTTATTGCATTAGTCACCTTCCTAACAACCGCATTCTTTTTCAATACTTATTTTTTCCATTACCTTTGCAAAAATTTGCTTCTCTACCATCTTTTTTGAAACTAACTTATATATGTTGAGAAGTGAAGGCCAACAGTCATAATATCTTTTGTCTCTTATTGTGACTCTTCAATTTTGAAGACTCTTCATTATGTAATATCATTGGAGTCTTTATATATGTTGCTCTTGCTCATTTGTAATTGATCTTTTGACATTAATACAATACTCTACAGTCTAGATGTAACCACCTTTGTGGTGAACCAGGATAAATCTCTGTGTTGTGTATTTGTGTATTTCACTTTAAATATGTTGTTTATTTTATTCGCTTTCAAATCCTTTCAATTGGTATCAGAGCACAGGTTGTGTAGATTGGAAATCGGAGTTGAATTTCCAGAAAGATGGAGGATGCGAAAGTGGAGAAATTCACAGGCAAGAACTTCAGCCTGTGGAAAGTGTAGATGTGTTCCTTCCTGATCAAGAAAGATTTATCAATCACAATCAAAGGAAAATCTAAGAAACCAGCTGCGATGTTAGATGAAGATTGGAAGAAGATTGATGATAAGGCAATGGCATCAATCTTTCTTTTGCTATCGCAAAATTTCTTGTTCAATGTCTTGAACAAAAAGACAACAAAATAAGTTTGGGACCAACTTTAGAGCATGTATGAGACGACGTCGGTTGCAAATAAAATCTTCATTATGAAGATACTCTACAAGCTAAAAATGAAGGAAGGGACTACGATGTCAAATCATATAAATGATTTAAACACTTTATCATGTAAAGAAACCTTGGTCGGTATGATACAAGATGACAAAGCCAAAGCCATCATATTGTTGTGTTCCTTACCCGACAGTTGGGATCCCATAGCTAGAACTGTTAGCACTTCAAATTCCACGAAGAAGAAGCTGGTCTACGATGAAGTGGTTGTCACTTTACTTAGTGAAGATATGAGAAGAAGTAACAATGACACCCCATCCTTTGATTCTCTTACCATGGTCAACACAAACAATAGAGGAAGAAGCCAACATAGAGGCAGAAATAATTACAACCGGCGGTCACAATAAGCTAGAAGATCGTAGTCTAGAGGAAGGGAAGGCGACTGTTGGTTTTGTGGAAAATCTGACCATGTCAAGAAATATTGTAGAAAATACAAGAAGACACAACAAAAGGTTTTGGACAGCGAAGCGAATATAGCTCATGATAGAGATGATGGAATCTTAATTCTTTCCACAAGTGACACAACATCATAATCTTGGGTCCTAGATTCCAGTGCTTCCTTTCACGCCACTTCATGCACGAATTTATTCACAAACTACCAAGATGGTCAGTTTGGAAAAGTTTATTTAGGGGACAATAATTCGTGTGAAATTATTGGAAAAGGTGATGTTGTTTTGCATTTAGATGGAGGAGTTAAATGGCTATTAAAAGATGTTCGACATATTCCTAAATTGAAGAAAAATGTGATTTCCGTGAGCTAGCTATATACTCAACGCTTTCTCACTACTCTCACAGATAAATGTAAAGTCACTAGTGGCTCTATGGTTATCGCAAAAGGAAACTGGGTAGCCTTTATGTTGTTGAAACTATTGGTGAGGTGGGAGCTGCTATGACTCTTTTGGGCAGTGATGTTTCTCTTTGGAATCAAATATTCAGTCACATGAGCAAGAAAGGACTTGAGGTTATGCTGAACTGAGATCAATTACCTGGTCTTCAATCCATAGATTTAGAGTTTTGCAAACATTGCCTTTGTGGGAAAGAAAAACGGTTCAATTTCTTAAAGAATGGCCATGACAAGAAGACAACACCATTGGAGTTGGTACACTCGGACATCTTTGGTCCTACAGAGGTAACCTCTCATGGAGGGGCGAATTACTTTTTCACTTTTTTTGATGATTGTACAAGGAAGGTATGGATTTATATTAATTATGGCAAATCTGAAGTGTTTTCAAAATTTAGAATTTTCAAGCACTTGTTGAAAATCAAAGTGGTCATAAGATTAAATGCTTGAAAATGGATAATGGAGGAGAATTTTTCACTTTGGAGTTTGACAATTTTTATGCAGACCAAGGTATTCGGAGAATTAAGATTTTCCCCTTCACTCCTCAAGAGAATGGAGCAGCGGAAAGACTCAACCAAACTATCCTTGAGAAAGCACGATGCATGCTTTCTAATGTTGGTGTAAGCAAGGAGTTTTGGGATGAGGCTTGCAATACAACTATGTATCTAATTAATTGGAGTCCTTCATCTCATTTGGATTTTGGTATCCCGGAAGAGGACTGGTTTGGCAAGTGAATCTCTTGTTCTCATCTCTGTGTGTTCGGATGTCAAGCATTTGTTCATGTTCCCAAGGAAAAAAAGGAGCAAATTAGATTCTAAATCACAACAATGTATCTTCATGGGTTATGGAGAAGATCAGTTTGGTTTTTGTATGTGGGATCCAATAGAAAAGAAAATAGTGAGGTGTCGAGATGTGGTTTTTAGTGAGATGATGTTTCAAGCTCTATCTGAAGAAACACATGGAAATAATTATATTACCTTGTTTGATATTTAACACTCTGAGCCTATGACTAATTCACAAGGTTATACCACAACAAATCCTCAGCACATGTATAATTCTCCAACCTCTTTTTTAGCACCACACAGAAGCTCTTTTTCATCTGGTTTTAATGAGCCGATTGATGAAATTAAATCCATGGATATTATGTGAAATGATGATACAAAGGATTCTTCACATTCAGTCCTCAGGAAAGGTAATGTTCGGAATGAGAATAGTGAAAAAAGTCCTTTTTCAAAATTGCCATCTAATAGTCAAATCGAGCCTGGCAATATGGTTTTTCGGAATGCATTATCTCCCTCACATCTTGATCAAGATGAATTACACGTTGACTTTGGCATTTCCAATAATTATTTTCCTTCTCTCAAACAAATCACAGGTCAAAGTATTATGCAAAACGCTGCTCATAATGTGGATTTTGATCCACGAGTTGGAAAGAAGATTGTGCAGCAGTCCCAATCGGCATCATTGCCGCATTATTGCTTGAAGGAGGGCACGTTCCATGTTTGATTGACCCCAACCGATCTTAGCGTTGGTGGACGACTGGGAGAAATCGCAGGTCTCTGCTCTCCTCATACGCACCAAATAGAGGAAAGCAGCAGTTCACAGAGTAATCCTCTGCCCCCTACGTAGCCTATTATTACTTTAAATGCTGCATATAGATCGCTTCCTACTGAAAATGAAGTTCCATGGCAGTCTTTATCTAGAAGTCCTGGAATTCCTGAACAGAGTGTTCAAACAGAGTCTCCACCAGATAATAACTTGCGACTGTGACACCCCAATCTTGCATATCATAAGAATGTAAGTGAAATTGAATAGAGAATAAATAATTTTTCTAGTCATTCGCAGACTGAGATACACATTAACAATAATATTGACTCGAGCCTTAATCAAGGATTGAGTAGATCTACCAGATAGAGGAAAATTCCCTCTAAATTTTCTGATTATGAGTTATTGTTCAGTAAATAAGCAGAGTCTTCTATTCTTGTTTCAGAATTTTCAAAACCATCAACATTTAAAGCTGCTCTCAAAGATGTCAACAGTGAGAAATGGAAAACAGTGATGCATAAGGAGATGGATTATTTACTCAAGAATCAGACTTGGGATTTGGTGTCTCTTTCGCCAAATTGAAGACCACTTAGGAACAAGTGGGTATACCAGATAAAAGAAGAAGATGAAGGCAAAAAATGCTTCAAGGTAAGATTGGTGGTAAAGGGGTTTGATCAAGAGAAGGGGATAGATTTTAATGAGATCTTCTCACCGGTTTTCAAGATGACAACTATTCAAACAGTCTTGGGATTAGCAACAATGTGGGATCTTGAGTTGGAACAGCTTGATGTGAATACCACATTCCTATGTGGTGATGTAGAAGAAGAGTTATACATGGAGCAGCCTCAAGGAATCATCAAGAAGGGAAAAGAACATCTTTATTGCAAGCTAAATCAGAGTTTGTATGGCCTCAACCAAGCCCCAAGACAGTGGTATATAAAATTTAATCACTTCATGGCTGAAAAAAATTTCACAAGATGTGAATCAAACCCATGTGTCTACTTCAAGACACTTCCTAATGACAAGTTCGTAATTCTCCTTCTTTATGTCGATGACATGTTAGTAGCTGGCACAAACAAAAGAATAGTTAATGAGTTAAAGGAGAAATTGGCAAGAAAGTTTGACATGAAGGACTTAGGGGCAGCCAAGAAGATTCTTGGCATGACGATCACAAGAGATAGGAAGAAGAGGTAAATTATGTTATCTAAAAAACAATACGTTGATAAAGTTGTTGAGAGGTTTGGCATAATTGATGCAAAAGTTGTTCCTCTTCCTCTTTCTGGTCATTTCCTCTTAAGTTCTGAATTGTTTCCAAAAACACAAGAAGAAAAGGATTTCATGGAGAAAATTCCCTATAAATCTGAAGGTGGAAGCATTATGTATGCAATGGTTTCTACCTGCCCTGATTTTTCTCATGCGGTGGGAGTTGTGAGAAGATTCATGAGCAATCCCAGGAAGGCTCATTGGGAAGCATTTAAGTGGATACTAAGGTATCTAAAAGGAACTTCAGATTATGCATTATGCTTTGGAGAAAATAAGGTTCAGCTGCAAGGTTCCACTGATTCTAATCTTGCCAGAGAGTTGGATAAACAAAGGTCTACCACTGGATATACCTTCAAGTTTGTTGGAGCTGCTATCAGTTGGGCTTCAAGGTTGCAGTATTGCATTTCTCTTTCTTCAGCTGAGGCTGAATACTTGGCTCTTTCTGAAGGGGCAAGGGAAATGATTTGGCTTCAACAATTTCTTGGTGACTTGAAAGTTCATCAAAATGAGTATAATTTGTTTTGTGACAGCCGCAGTGCTATCTTCATGGCTCATAATCATTCATCACAACATCGCTCTAAACACATTGACGCACATGCTCACTTTGCTTGTCATGTAGTTGATGAAGGAAAGCTGAAAGTTGTTAAGATTGATATCAATATCAATCCGGCAGATATATTCACAAAGGTTGTCGTCAAAGAGAAGTTCGAAAGTGCAAGGACTTCTCTTGGGCTTGTGAAGAAAAGATAAAATCAGAATTTAAGCAGGGTATTGGGTGATCAGTTGCAGCATTTGTTGTCCTTCAGGTGGGAGTTTGTTGAGAAATGAAGGCCAATAGTCATAATATCTTTTGTCTCTTATTGTGACTCTTCAATTTCAAAGATTCTTCATTATGTAATATCATTGGAGTCTTTATATATGCTACTCCTTCTCAATTGTAATTGATTTTTTGACATTAATACAATAATTTGCAGTCTAGACAAAGCCACATTTGTGGTGAACCAAGATAAATCTTTGTGTTGTGTATTTGTCTATTTCACTTTAAATCTATTGTTTATTTTATTCGCTTTCGAATCCTTTCAATATATACTACCACTATTTACTAAAAATATATATCAACTACCTCCATCCTTTCTAATATTAAAAAGAGATTCTTCCTTTGAAATATTTCCTCCTCTGCCATTTTTTATTCACTAATACTCTTCTTATCATGAGATTTTTACCATCTTTTGGATTTCCACATTTCAACTTTTTGTCACTCCTCTTCATCCTCTTGTTTTCAAATGGTTTCTCTCTATACTCTTATTTCTTGCTACTTTTATCTGAGGACATTCATAAGAACGTGATAAACATCTCCACACTAGAAACATTTACTAGGGAACCCTCTGCTACTTGTACTAAATCCTCTCACCTATATCTCTTTCTCTTTTTTATTTTCCCCTCTTCCTTTCTCCATTTTGGATTTTATTTTTCTTAAATTTACTTCCCTTAACATTTCCAGCTTGTCCCTTATTTGTTGAAAATCGTTCACACATCTTAGTGTCCTTTCATTGCCTTCTTGCTAACTTCCCATCATCCTTCAATGCATATTGATATGTTTCCTCCATCATATTAATCTCAAACATACTCATTTAATCTTAGATATTAAATTAAAATCCATTCGTGCATACCTAACTACATTTTTAATTATCAATTTTATGCCTTCTTGACTGAATGGCCAACTTGTAGAATTCAATGTATTCCTTTACTCATATTAATTTTTCTTCACATTTTACAACTTCATTGATATTTTTATTTTTCATTTTCATAGAATTAATTTTCTCTTCAACTTTATCACCATTTGATTCCACCTTGTTATTCTTATGTCTCCATTTATTTTCCCAGCCTGTTTTGACTTTCTCCATCATAATGCAACATTTCCATTCATTTTTTTTGGGATATCTTTAACTTTTGTAGTTTTTTAAATTTCTTCTACTTTAAAATGTTCTTCCAACTCCAATATCAAATCAATCAATTCATCTAAATTTAATGTTCTAGAAAAGCTTTTTATATTGATTATGTTTCTCTTTGTAATTAACAAAAAACCACTCAAAAGTATGTATATTCCAGCTTCTTGTCATAGTTCTTCTTCTCTTTTGTGTCCCTCCATTGCACTTACTTCTTCACTCGTATTTTTTTTTTATATTTCTGATAGCCAATTTTAACTTGTTTAATATATAAACTTTAATATCATCTATTATAATCTCTACAAATCTCTCCAATACTTGTTCTATTCTCAAGATTTATCTTCAATGTGTAATATTGAATACTCTTTCAATCAAATATATTTATCTCTCTCTTATTAGGACTTCTCTCTCTAGGTTACAACGATACTATCAATCTCCTCTCAACTAACCACTTCACTCTCTATCGACCCACTTGTCTTGGCATAGAATGCCTAATGTTGGATACTCTTCTTACACACTCAGAACCTATGGCTCTGATACCATTTGATAAAAGAAAAGGAATTATCCAAACCAAATTAGGCTAAAAGTGTGGCTACTCCTCACTTAAATATAAAAACAATTTTCAAAATTATGACAAGGAAAATAAAATCTCCCTTCAAATAGGGACATTACTATAGAAACACTAAAAGTTTCAAGGCAAGTTACAATGCAACAGTAAAAAATAATTTTCAATATCTTTGTAAGTTATTTCCCCCCACCATTTCACTATTCTTGTAGCTAGGTTTTTCCTCACTAATGCAATTTACAAATAATTATTTCAACCATCCAAGAACAAAAAAAATTCATCCTAAATCCTCCTATACACCTCAACATTCATCTTTGTTTGTTTTCTTTCATGTTCACTTGGCACTGCACAACCATTTATCTTTGTTCCAATTTTGTTTTTCAACTCCTCCTTAGCTACATGGACCCCTTTCCTCTTTTTCTTTAAACCCTGTGTGCTATGACTCTTTCCCAAAAATATTTTGTTATATTTTAAATACTATATTGAGCTTTCTCCCTTCTTTTTATCTTCCATGCCAAAAACCCAACTCCCTACCATGTAGCTTCTTTCACTTATCTCCACTATCCTCTTACATTTATTACTTTTATCCTCTTCCCAAAACTCCTATGTAGCTCCATTTTCTTGAATTCATATTATTTTATCTTCTACCTTTTCTTTTTCTTTTTATATTTCAAATTAAGAATGTCTTTTTCATCAAATGCTAGAAAATGTAGAGAAATTTTGCATTGAATGTACCCCTTCTTGAAAATTCCTAAGGGATTCTCTACAAATCCATTTTTTCCTTATCTTGTAATGATAGCAAGCTATGGGATAACATCTCTTGGAGGCATTTTATCAATAGTTCACTTGGCTAGTCTATGCTTCCATATTTTGCATACATGTCTTCCAGGTAAGTTGTAAATACAAGATCCAATACACTCCTACTTTTAGTGCTTTAATGGATGTCTATGCTTTTTACCAATTCATCCTTGTCAGTATAGGTATGAAACAAGGGAGGCATGTATAATTGCTAGATAAATGTAATAAAAACCACCAATGGACCAACTATTGTTTTCCTTGCCAATGTGCTTGAAAAGAAGCATATCTCTATCGGTAGGAAGAATTTTTTAAATATTTTTATCTTGGGGATTTTGGTTGTGCATATCAAAGAAATACCCAAAATTGATACATACTAAAACAAAATAGAGAGGAAAGGAAAACCTATGCTTGAAACAAACTAATAGAAACTATTTTTGTGTGGTGTCAATTTCTCATTCATCAGTTTGTTCTTGGAACACCTTAATTTGAACACATCTCTCAATTATATTTGAACAAACACTCAATTCCAGTTCACGGTCCAATTGAGAAAAGTAATTACGCATCTAAAATTTAGTGAAGGAGAGATCTGAAATTAATAATTCAAGTTAAAAAATTCATAATCAAGTTTATGTATTTAGTCCATTAGCCTTATCAACAAAAAATAATATTTCATTAGGATTCACGACAAGAAGAACGTAGCAAGAGTATCATTTTTCAATTTAATGTTTCCTTATTTTCTCATCATTTTCTCTACCAAGGGTAAGCTCTCTTCTCTAATCATCATTATTCATATATTGGAGGATAATTCCTTCCAAGACTTTGTCTTAGGAAAGTGTATATATAACACAATACATTCTCACTATTATTTGTGTGTGCAAGTCCTAGATTTAACAACAACTTGAGTTATGAATTTTTAGAGAGCATATTAACATACATAATTGTAGATTTTGAAAAGGAAAAAAATCCTAGTCTAAGGAGCATATCTGTAGTGAAAATCTTTTGCAATAAAAATCTAGAGAGAACCCTCATCCAAAATATGTGCATTTAGGTTGACAAAGACACCCCCATTCTAAGGAACGTCACTCCATAAACTAGAAATTTCATACCTAGATTTTAGTGACATTTTATTTCTTCATCCCGTATTTATAGTTGATCTTAAGTATATTTGTATTATAATTGTGTATAATTTTTTTTATGCTAATTCTTATTGTTAAGTTTTAGGATAGCTGCAAATGTAATAGCAGTCTATGCTGTAAGTGTTTTCCAAATGCAACAATCTCTCTTTCATTTATATTGAGAGAGGATATGAGAGACATGTCCCTTCATGGAACATGTCTATTTATTATTATGACACATATATATATATAGACACACACACACACACACACACACTAGTCTCATAGGATTTATCCGACATAAGCTACAAAACATCAACACTCCCTCTTAGCTAGGGAGGATAAAATCCATCCAAGATAGCAACACAAAGATAATTGTGAAAGTTTTATTTTGATATTACATTACTGTGATATCAGAGATATGGTCTGACCAAGAATATCAAGTCTCATGATATTCACCATCATAAAAATATTATTTCATGATATTGAGAGCATTGGCCTGCAGAATATCAACTCTTAAGATATTCACCAAGTGCTCAGAGTAATGGTCTAACAACATCAAATCTCATGATGTCCACCAAGTACTCAAGAGTTCATAAAAATATCATCTCATGATATTGAGAGCATTGGCCTACAGAATATGAACTCTCAAGATATTCACCAAGTTCTCAGAGTTATGGCCTACCAACATCAAATATAATGAGTCCACCAAGTACTCAATAGTTCATAAAGATATCATCACATGATGTCGAGAGAATTGGCCTAGAGAATATGAAGTCTCGTGATATTCATCAAGTGCTTAGAGTAATGGCCTGCAGAATATCAAGTCTCATGATATCCACAAAGTGCTCAAAAAATGTTTATAGGTAATGTGCACTTACTATAAGAACTTCACATCATCTATTATGATTTGTTTTAGAAATCACAAGATGTCTATCACAATAGAAGATGACATCTATCATGATCTGTTTCATCCATCACAAGATGTCTATCACAATAGAAGATGTCATCTATCATGATCTGTTTCAACTATTACAAGATGTCTATCACAATAGAAGATGTCATCTATCATGATTTGTTTCATCCATCATAAGATGTCTATCACAAAAGAAGATCATGTCTTGTTTAAGGAACTTAATCCACCCTGCAAGATATCATCTATCATTATTTGTTTTAGCCATCATAGGGTGTCTATCATGATAGAAGATCAAGTTATTGTAAGATCATCACCTTCCAATAACTTTAACAAATACAAGTGATAATCATTTGGAAGTTGTCACTTCCTCATGATGTACACTAGGGGAAGGCCCATTAAAAACATCAAGTCACACACACGACATCCACCATGCCTTAGTGTAGAGGGTGGAAACAAGGGATTTTACCTCAAACTTCTTTCATAGAGAAGAACTCATTGAGAAGATGTCAATCTATTGATCTTTTTCATCCAAGATTACTTAAGATAAAATATCAGGTTCCCTCTTAATCTGATATCACTCTTTTGAGCTCCTCGTCCAAAGTTACCTCTGAAGTTTCAGACTCCCTCTGAATCTCATATCAATCTTCTTTTGTTGCAAGAGTATCCCGGGAAAAGATCAAGGAAAATAAATTTTATAGTATGTATAGAAATACAAACAAGAAAGATACTACAATGAGTAGATAAAGTAATACTCAAGGATAATAAATACTTATCTGTGCATCAAAATCCTCGATACAAGTTGCTCCAATGAGGGTCCACATATATAAAATCAGAAAACACCTTCTCAGATTATTTGAGAGACATCTCCCCTTTGAATCATCTCCCCACTAAGGATGGTTCAATTGGGAATGTAACATTGGTTATTATCCCCNCCCCCCCCCCCCCAATGTAAAATTCCCACTCTTATATCATTGAACAATTCTCATGTCTTCTTGTGAAATGACTTGATTGATCCAAGAGAGGTGACACTCTATAATTAATGCTTTCTTAATAGAAAGAGACACCCCTCCTTGAATACATTCTTCTTTGTTAATGCTTGACCACGATCATAAAAAAATTAATATATCTCTTTAATGAAAGCCGCTTTTAGGAATTTCACATAGACCCGTACACATTCTGTAATAACTTTTGAATTCCACACTTTCTCTTTAATCGCTCCAATGTGATTCTTCAAAATTTGATTTTCACCAACATATACCAAATTCAAAAAAAATCCAATGATGGATTTGGAGATATGGTCCCTATACTGATATTGTATTTTCTCAGATAGTCATACATTCACCATCAACAATCTACTCTCTTACATTTGCAGTCTGGCTCTGATACCATGTTAAGTTTTAGGATAGCTACAAATGTAATAGTACTCTATATTGTATGTGTTTTCCAAATGTAACAGTCTCTCTTTCATTTATATTAAGAATGAGGATAGGAGAGACATGACCCTTCATGGGACATGTCTATTCATTATTATGAGATTAATATAATGACAATTGACTATGTAACTACACACACACACACAATATATATATATATATTTGAATCATTATTATATTAATTTCTCCTAA
>MU227686.1:2962464-2972851 GCA_018584345.1 Thuja plicata
AATTCTTAAACATTTCATGAATAATATTACCATATCCCCACTAATCTTTCCACAGACCGAATAATCTTATCATATCTTCACTAATCTTAGCATAGACTGTTTAATCTTCTAGATGTCGTTAGGATCGCTATTTTATTCGTATGAAAACTCAATGAAATTTATGACTGTTTAGACTTATCCACTCCTGACTGAGAAATGGATGACAATATGTCTCCTTTTTAGCACACCCAAGGTACAATATGTTAGTCAATAGAGTCCGCTGCTATGGAGTTAACGACTGACATATGTTGCACTCATCAAGAAGATATTTTCTTTATTTAATTGTATATAAAGTCTTATCTACAAGTTATATTCTTTGGTTTTCAAGCCAATGACTAATGAATGTCTAAGAGACACATTTTTTAAATAATCACTAGATAGACATTATCTAAAAATTAATCATATAAGTTTTCTAAGTGAATGGAGGGAATGTGTTTTAATGATGTCTATGAGACATTTTCTTTATATAATTGTACATAAAATTTTATGAACATAAGTTTATTTTATTGTGTAATTTGATCGCCTTCACTTTCTAAATGAATGAATAAATAGTAAGCTTTAGATGACATCTAAAATACTTCTTTTTTTTTTTTAATTACATTTAATTTCTTATCCACAAGTTGAACTTCTAAGTGATGAAAGAATGAATGAGTTTTAAAGACATGTAGTTTCCTTATACAATTACATATAATATCTTCTCTACAAGTTGAGCACCTTCATTTTCCAAGTCACTCAATGATAAATAGGTTTAATTAATATCCACAATGTCATCAATCTATTAGAACCAAAAAACATCATTGCTAACAATTTTTTAATTATAAAAGAAATCTTAATATGCATAATATTAATATAGATTACTTAACATTAAACTAACTTCAATATATTTTTAATTAAATATAAGACAAAATATTATAGGTATATAAGGTAAAGTATTACAAGAATGTGAATTTATTGTATTTATGTATTACTTATTTTAAAGTATATATCTAAGATATAAAATAGTCTTTTAGTCTTATCTACCTTTTTCATGTAGTACCTAGTAATCTTACGTACTCTTTTCCAATTAGTTTACGTGTTATGTCAAATGTGGATATGCTACAAGTGTTAAAATGCTTCTAGGTGAATATATGATCTATTTTTTATTTTTCGATTCAAACTATAATATAGCGTGTAGAATGTGTTACAATACCATATCTAAGTGCGTGTAAAAAATTTTTCCATGCAAAAGACACTCAATTTATCAATATAGCATTGATGGATCTCCCTAAACATATGAAGGAATTGCAAACTCTAACTCTAAACATAGACTAGATCTACAACACATAGGGAATTGGCTCTGTCATTGGTTTACACTTGGAGTCCATAAAATCACCTGATGATGTTCTTTCTAAATTAGAGGAATTAGATTCATAGCTATCAAAAGTGGATCAATACGAATGGAGGCTTCTGAATTTGGCTTTGGAGCCCACAATGATTTCTTTGGTCCAGCACAGGTTTATGAAACATTCACATAAAGATGTTAGACATCACCTGCTTCATGTCTCAGTCAAATTAAATTAATAACATCTCTTATAGCACCCTATAATGATGATATATTGAGGAAGGTTCTACAATTAATTCTTAAGAGATTTCATGGGTTACATGATGGTAAAGACCCTAAGTATATTAAGAGGGCTAAAGATTTTGAAATTATGTCAAAAATCAGATCACTTGTCATTATGATTGATCTCGAATGTAATTATTTGATTGTTCAAATTTTTCAATGCTTCTAAACACAAATCAAGAAGCATCGTCTAATTAATGTAAGGGCTTGTATGGACACTATTATATCCTTAATTTTAGATGATGATGATGAAATCTATACAAAGTTTTAATTAGATTTGTTAGATATTTGGAGAAAGGAGTATAAAATATCACCTATAGGTTATGAGCTCTCAAAGGGGTTAGTTGAGTATATAATTTACAAGTTCAAGGAAAAAGTGAATGATTATGAACTAATATCAATGGGATTAGAGATTACAGAGTCTAGATTCTTCCAAAAAAAGTAAGAACCAAATGAGAAGGTTGCATGTTTGTTTCACATGTTAGGACACTTGGTCACAATTATGGTCTTGGTAAGAAGAAAAGGAAGACAAAGAGGAATGGACCAGAAACAAAAAAAAGGATTCAAACAAAATATCACAAATTCTTGTGAGAAGATGGATTCAATTGTTGTTATTGATAAGGGATATAGAAATCTCTATATTGGTGATGTGGAGGTTTTTATTGACAAACAATTTTATGAGGATGGTCTTACTCAAGGAGAGAGGGTGTTGGAGTCTTCACAAGATGAGAATTTTCTTGAAAATGATGACATAGAAGAAACCTTGAGTTTACATGTCAATCAATAGAACAAGGATTTGGAGGCCTATGAGGACTTTGATAACACATGTGAAAGGTATGACACATCATGTGTTCTTTATAGGATAAGTTCACTTATCAATGATATTGAATTAAAGGGGACCAGTCAAATAAAAAATTTCAGGATGGCGATCTTTTGGATGACCAATCATAAAAGATATTTCAAATTGACAATGATACTTTGAAGAATTAGTTGAAAGTTACTGAGATATAGTTGTTGCATCTTTAGTACATCATGATGACACTGACATGATGATTGAAGATCTCTACAGGAAGGCTCAAATGGGAAAACAAAAAGTGGTATAGAAGGTCATTCTTATGTTGTTGACTTGTAGGTGGTCAAACTAGCCTTACAATATTTGAAATCAGATTATTTATGTCTACTTTTAGACAGGAATTACATTTTAAAGGTTGCTAAATTATATGTTTATAAATTGAGGTAAAAGGAGGATAAGGTTAATAAGGATGATAAGGTTGATAGATATTGGAGAATACACAGATTGCTCTTCAAGAAGCAGAAAATTAGGTTTTGATCACTAATCAGTTTCAGGAGTAAGAAAACAGAGAAAGGACTGAGTTTTGTAGGGAGGTGATTAAGAAACTTGATAGCATACAAAAAAATTATGACTTGGATAGTTGTCCTAGAAGATCAAGTAAGATATTTTGGACCAGCCAAAATTTCAGTATAAGTTGGGAGTAAAAGAAAATATTCAAGTTGTTGATAATCCTTTGTTTGAGGTGGATTTTGATTTGAATTTTGATAATACACTCTTCGAGTTAGATGAGGGAGTTCTTCAAAACTCCATTGTTGTAGTGGATTAATTTCTAGAGTTAGTACTGCTTCCCATTCTTTGATCAGCTTGCACATGGGTTCAAATTTTGACTTACATATAATTTGGATGGATTGTATGCTTCGGTAATTGAATATTTCTTGATTAAGGATTAATGGTGCATATGGTTTGATCATAGGACATTGATTTTCAGTGAATTCCGTACTCATAATACCTATGTACTGAGTGTCATTTCAGACTTATGATTGTTGTATTTTCCCTTGCACCATTGCTGCTGACCTCAATTATTGAGCATTTTAATTTTTACATTAGCAGTTTAGGATGGGTAGATATGTGTTATTATGTGCCTATGATGGGTGTTATGCATTTCTATGTGAGATCATTAATAGTTAGAGAGTTTTTCAGTATTAATAGCTCCTTCAAACACTACTACTTCCTCATATTTAACAGTTTTGACAATGTGATAATTTGGGATCCTGGTATTGGCATGTTTGGTGCATTACTTTAGTGGGATTTTGACAAGTTGATTCACAATTCCATGCATGTAATTTATTTTAGAGTAACTCAATGGGTTGGAAAAGAAACAATCTTGAGGATGATATAGGATCTACGCATTTGGTTTAAGCGTGCAGGTGCAGATTGCTTGAGGGGAAACAATCTCTAGGAAGGTAGGACTATAATGTATCCTTTTCTAACCAATTAATTCGTGATAATTCATTGTTAGCCCCTTTTGCCTTTGTCTCATGTGCTAACCAGGACTATACTAAACTGAGAGAGAGAGAGAGAGAGAGAGAGAGAGAGAGAGAGAGAGATTAGGCAATCCTAGTTTGAAGCCAATCAGAGTTGATTCAGTAGGGTTTCAAAATATTTACTATTTATAGTAGCTCAACAAGGTTCAATATTTTTGGCATTTCAGTATTGGACTTGGAGCGTCTTACCTAGACCTTTCCAACAAGCTATCACAAATGGTTTTCTAACTTTGATTGGTTATTTATTTTAACTCCTAAACATTAAATTATTTATTAATAAATTACTATTAAAAATTAAGTACATATTATTTTGTCACTTTATTGTTAAAAGTTCATTTTAATAAAAGACTCAAAAAAATATGAAGAGATAGGCAAGGGGAAAATGATGAGTCTGCGGGATGTGTTATAAATGAACTTTGAGAGGATCATTCTCTTCATTGTTGGTTTATGTTTGAATTATTTAGAAGCTTCAAATTTTTGTAGGTTTGAGGACGCAAACCCTTGAGCTTAGAGGCAATGGACAGAAACCCATTGTCAGTTAGAGATGCCACACATGTGTCTCACTTCGTGTTTCAGATTAATATTTCTGGTATCCAATCTTTCTTTAAGTTTTGTAACTAAGATTGGATCTTTGTTATTTCTTACTGAAGATTTAAATGCAATATTCATTTAGGAGACTCTATTTGAGCTGGGTATTTTATATTTTTGTTGGGTAAATTGAAATCAATTGCATGAAAAATATTTTTTTGAGTTACTATGGTAAAATGTGGGGATAATAACCTACGGGGATATATAAAAGGGTAAAGGTAAGATGAGTGAATATTCTATATTTTTGCTAAGGGGAAGTGGAAAGTTCAAACCTTGTTCTATTTGGTGGGTGGTGATAGGAAGACCTCACATCAGAAGAAAGTGAAGAAGAGAATCACTTTGAGTGTTAGTAAGGACAATGAAATTATCAGCTATGTTTTGCAATACCTTCCTACTGTTGGTTCTGAGGTGGCTTTCCATATTGATAACACTATTAATAATGAAAAATACACACCATTAGGGAAGGGATCTTATATCTATGATGTTATGAATATGAGTAAAAATATCAAGGATATGATTGATAGACATCGTGCCCTTTTTATGTGGTTGGTGTTTAGTATCAATTCTCTAAAGCATAAGAATGTTCAAATTGTTCCCCCAAGTGTGCACAATGTTGACAAGATTATTGCTAGTATTGAGGAGTTGGCCAAGGGTATTAAGGATTTTAAGGAAGTGCATGAAAAATGTATTAAAATTATGGAGGATTCCTAGTGCAGGAGCACCTAGGTAAGGCTAGATTGTAACCTAGGCTCCTAGTTTGATTTTTGATTGTAGTGGTCTTATCCAAGAAACTAGTGAAATAATAGGACTAGATAGGTCCTAGGGTGTGTTGATTTGGTTAGAAGACCTAACTAGATCATTTCATGTTTAGAAAGTAAGGATTTCTCCAAATTAGGTATATGTTTCAAGAATGATGGAACCATGGATTTTTTTCTTGATAGAGCCTAGGAGGGATAATATGTGGTCTAATAGGCATGTTAGTGCATTTGGATAAGTTTTAGGGAATTTTGACCCAGTTAGAGTGCAAGAATCAAAAATTTGTAAAAGTTGTTAATGTTGTCATTGACAACATTGACAACATTTCTTGCAATAATGTATATTCAAGCATTTGGTTGTATAACCATCGGAAATAGTTGGATTGGTGCCATAGTAAAATATATAAGGCCTTCCCTAACCTATCTGTGGGGTTGGATGAAGTTTTGAATTCAGTGTACAAACTATGTAATAGGAATTTTAGTTACAGTTGAGCATTTTGTACACATTTCGGGTTTAAATGGATTGAACACTAAATTTTAACTTGTGTATGAGTTATTTTATGTAATTAATTGTTTATATATGTGATTATTTATTTATTTTATTCTTGTTTCATTGCTTTTGTAAATAGTTTTGTTTTCTGCACTGTCGCTGGTCTGAACCAGGCAGTTTATGTAAATGGGGTCATAGCTCATCATTCCACCATGGAACTTGTACAGGCTCTTGGAATGGGTGAGGTGACTCCTTATACTATATGGGTTGAGAAGGATGGGCCCTCAAAATCTGATTTTCTAATTTTATAGTGATTCCCTAGGCGAGCCAGAGATGCAAGGCTAGCGATCATAGTGAATTGCAGAGGCAAAAGGAGAGATTGAAAGCATTTTTTCTTCAATAAAACCATGTGGAGAGGTGGAAATGTGTATGGAGAAGCCCCAAATCCAATGGGAAGCTCTGGTGGTGTTTTATTCATGTTGAAAAATAAAACCCTGATGGACATGCTCTGTGAATGGTGAACCCCTTAAAAATAGGCTTGCAAATAGGAACCCTCTATACAGACAGTTTTGGAAGGCAAGACCTAGAAAATCCTTTTGGTCTTGAAAAAGGGTGTCAGGATCTGGAGTTATTTTTTCATCTTGTTAAGAAGAATCTCAAGTTATTTGCAGAAAGGTGCCTAATTGGTCTTAATTACTTGTAGCACTATTTTAGTGAGTTTGGAGCAAGTTCTTGAGCTTGTTTAGGGTTTCATTACAAACTAAGTTGTTAGGCATTGTGTGGGATGCAATTGCCTTTTTTTGGCCCTTCCTATCCATTTATGGACAGTGATAGCCTTATTGGATCACTTGGTGTGAAGAAGCAAGAAGATGACCATGAAGCTTAAGATTGATTGAGTTGATTTCCTAGTTGGTGTTGACAAGTTGAAAAGAAGAATGATTTGAGTAGAGAATCCTTGGAAGATTAGGGTTAGCTAAGAAATCTAATAGGCTAGAGAAGTGGCCTATAGGATACCCTAGGAGAAGATAGGGTTGGGAGAAAGACTTGTTAAATTACATCAGATTGGTATCAGAGTCAGTTAAATATTTGGGAGTTAGTGTATGTCTCTAAATACTGGTGACTCAGTAGGGGAGATCAGTATGGTGATTAATGCAGAGCTAGCTAAGGAGATTGGTGAGAAAAAGGAGAAGAGCAGACTCCTTGAACAGGCACTAGATGAAATGAGGATAAAGCTACAACAAGTAGTTGATGCCAAAGACAAAGGTAAAGAAGTTAAAAGAAGTGACAGAGGCAAAAAGATTGTTGAGGAAGATATCATCCCTGAACTAGACCCTGTTTTGAATGAAGAACCATTCTTAAAAGCCATAAAAGCCCTAGGAGAAAAGGCATTGGAAGGAGTACCGCTATTTAGTGGAAAGATGGATATAGAAGTAGTGATGGAATGGATTGAGGGGATGGAGAATCATTTCAAATGTGAAGGTGTCACAGAGGCACAAAAACTCAAAGTTGCAAAGTCAAGGCTCAGAGGACCAGCATTGACATGGTGGAAGTATCTACAATATGAGAGGGTCAGGATGGGTAAAAAACCTATAGCTAACTGGAAAGCAATGGTGACCAAGGTAAGGGAGAACTATCTGCCAGAAGACTATGAAATTCAACTTTGTAGAAAGATACAAGGTATGAAACAAAAGGACTTGGATGTGGCCTCTTATACAAAGGAATTTTAGAAGTTATGCCTTAGGTCTAAGATTCAAGAAGAGGAACCCATCAAGGTAGCTAGATACTTGAGTGGTCTAAAGTGGAACATCCAAGAGTAGATAAGTTTTTGGACTCCAACCACTATTCAAAAGTGCCACCAATTAGCTCTAAAGGTGGAAGAGAGGAACAAGAAGAAGGGAGACTCCAATCTCAAAGGAAGAGGCAGAGGAAGAAATCAAGGGGGTCATAGAAGTGGTTATCAGGGCAGAGGTAATGAACAAAGGAACCAAGGAGAGTCCAAATTGACAAAGCATGGTAATGAAACTACTCCAAGAGGTGCTTATATCAGAGGAAGAGGTACTCAATGAGACTCTAGTAGAGGAAGGGGTTCATGATGAAGCAACTCATACTTTGCAAGTATGAAATTTTACAATTGTTGCCAATTGGGTCACCCTGCCTATAGGGGCCCAAATAAGCCCACTTCTTCTAAAAATAGCAAGAGGATTGCATATGTTGAAGAGGAAAGAACAAGTAGAAAAGCACCAGAGATTGATCACTTTGAATCAGAAATGGGAGAGAACCTTATGTTCAAAATGGTTCTTATTAGACAACCATTAAAGGATGAGCCCAAGCATAGAACAACACTATTTAGGATCATATGTAAAATCATTGGGAATGTTTGCAAATTTATAATGGATTAAGGCTCCATAGAAAACTTTATACCATAGGAAGTTCTCAATAAGCTCAAGTTGACAAAAATACCTCATTTCAATCCTTATAAGGTGACATGGTTGAACAAGGGCCAAAGTGTGTTGGTGAATGAGAAAACTTGGGTGTAGTTTTCTATTGCAAGGTACAAGGACAAGTTACTATGTGATGTGCTACCTATGGATGCATGTCTTCTACTCCTAGGTAGGCCTTGGCAATATGATAGAGGAGTAGTGTATGATGGGAAGGAAAACTCCATATCCTTCAAGAAAGGTGACAGCTTTCAAAATACAGTCGTTGTTGGAAGAAGATGAGCCACAGCCCGAGACCCCAAGTGTTTTGTTGACTAGTAGAAAGGAGTTGATTAATTCCCTCAAGGATGAAGGGAGTGAAGGCTATGCCATTGGAAATCAGAGAGTTTCTTGAAAATTAAAAGGGTGGGTGCCAGCAAGAAGTTGAGTCCACTTTATGGCCAAAAAGTGGAACTATTTTTCCTGTTTTTTCAAATTCGTCCCATTTGACCTAAAGATTTGAGGCACTTAGACATGGAATCTTCCAAAAATTCACTGCTATAAAATTTTAGGATTGAAAGTCTAGTTTCAAAATATGTGATTGTTTTAAATACCCAGATGATAAATTTCAAATTTCAATGGGGATTACTAAAACCCTCATTTTAAAAGTCACTCTTTCAGGACTATACCATGCGTGTGTACAGAAAGTGAAATCAGACTCAAATGACACTATTTTTCTAAACCCTTTTGGGAAATGGTAAGTAACACAATTAAAATTGATTAGAATATTTTTCCATATTTTTTTGTAATTTTTTTTTTTTATTAATTATATATTGGGCTCAATCATTGTTTATAAAATCTCTTGTGTACGACAAGCATAATTTGCCCTAAACATTTGATTTTTTAATAATTTTCTTTTAAAGTGTGTAGAATTATGTGTAGTTTGATGTCATATAATTTATTTTTCAATAAACGTTGTAAGAAAAGTTATTAAAATTATTAAAAAGCTTGTATTCTCTTTCCTATAGACATGTTTTAGTACAAAATGATTGAAAAATAGAAATATTAATCAAATTTAAAAAGAAATTACATATTATGAATCTTCATTGTCTAATCTAAAATGGGTTTTTTTTTTTGTCAAAAAATTCTTCAAAAAACCCAATCTGATATGTGGCCAAAGTGAGTTTCGTGTGTGCATATGGACATGACCTACAACATTGAATTCAAACCAAATCCAAAGCCAAGGGTCAGTTGATCAAGCCTTTCCCAAGGCTAAACCCGAACCACTTTTGGTAGGCAAAATTTCAATTTTATAATATGGGGTGGCGTTATGAAATGGGGTGACATTTTATTTTTGAAACGTCACCCCATTTTATTTCGTAGCTGTTGGAAATTGGTTTAAACCATGACGAGGTGACGTTATCAAATGGGGTGAGGTTTCAAAAATGAAACGTCACCCCGTTTAATATTTGACCTTTTTTTAAAATCTTCTATGTTTTTTTACTACATCAGCATTCTTGTACTTGAAGTACGATCGACAGCGATCGAATTTGCAGAATTGGACAACTTTTGCATTTTTTATTGACTATTTTATTCTCCATTTGAAGGTATCAATCATTGGGAGCATATAGAACAATTTTTTGCAGGTTTGAACTATTGAAGGAACTTGTGTGATTGATTTAAATTATTAATTGTGGGATGTAAACAACGTCAGAAGAAGAAACAAAGGAGGGTTATGACTGATGAGGAAATTCAAGTGGAGAGAGAGAGAAAGAGGCTAAACATAAAAGAGATAGAAGAATGAGGATGCGCGAAATGAATAGTAATGAAGCTTCAGGATCCACAACAATTGAAGACTCAAACATTAAAGATACCACGGGGGATACAATGGATGTAGAAGATCCAAATATGAAATAGGTGAATGAAAGCATGTCGTTGAATGCACCTTGTAGTGATGTTCCAGGTATGTCTTTGACTTCATCATTGAATGATGCTCAAACTACAATAATAGATGATAATCTTTATAGAGACTTATTAGATTTATATTCTAGAGATGAAATTGAATTAATGAGGCCTCATCATGTTTTTCAACTTAGAGAATTTGAAATTGAAAATCCCCCTATTGTTGTTGAAAATGAAGAGCATTTTGTTGTTGTGA
>MU227686.1:3002908-3017879 GCA_018584345.1 Thuja plicata
GGAAATATTCAAGAGACCACAAAGGTCCACTGAGAAAAGAACCCAATCAAAGAAAATATGGGTTCCTAAATCCATTATGAAAGAATTGCATTCTAAATCATCTAATGCAAATAGAAAATCAAATGCTCTATGGATTCCCAAGTCTCTTCTCAAGAACTTGGATACAAAAAGAAAAGAAAAAGTAATGTGGATTCCCAAGTCTCTCTTAAAATACTTGAACAAAAAGGAAAAATCAGAGTTGGCATCCAAGCTTCCAAAGTCTTCCACTTCATCTCCATCTAAACATCTCCCATCTTCTGACTCCATCATGGATCCTCGCATACCAAGATCCATATCCACTCATCCATCAACACCTCAAGCTATTCCATCCACTTTTCCTCCATTCTTCCACTACCCTTCAAGGGGTGTGTCAATGTTGATCTTGTCACTTACTATCCTTCCATATTGGGTCCTTACATTCCTTCTTTTTCTCTCATCCAATCCATTACATAAAATCTTGGCCTCCATCTTCCTTATCCTCCATTTCATCTTCCTATCAACATCTTTGAGCATACTTTCAGTGGCCTTGGATCCTCATAACATATCCTTCGAAGGAGCACTATCTAAAGAGCACGAAGCTTAAGTCCTTCATAAATTTGAAAAATTCAAAAAATAAAAAATAAAAAATAAAAAATATATATATATGTAAATAAAAAAAAGAAAAAGTGCCTTGGTGAAAACCTGGTAAACAGGCGCCTTGGTAGCAAAAGTAAAGAGAAATCAATTCATCCTATGGTGAAAACCACTTCTTGTGGAACCTTGGATAAGTACCATGATGAAAACCTGGCAAACAGGCATCATGCGTAATTCCTCCTACTTGCACTCTTCACTTGGGGGCAAGTTCCTTCCATCTTATCTTTCATATCTTACATCGAGCTAGTCTATGAGCATCCATGTTCCTTCTGCTGATCTTGACAAGGTTGAGCCTATCCTTGAACACACGTGTATCCTAACATTCATGATCCCTTCCATCAGCCTATTTACTTTTTCATGCTACCCTATCGTGATCTTGCTTATCCCAAGCCTATCATTCCTGTCTCTAAGCATTCATGCCATAATAAAAAACATACACTTATACCTCCATCGCCCCTTATCCTAATTGCGCTTTTATAGCTATGTCCTTTCCAAAGTTGACCCCTTGGTCTTGATCAAAATTGGAAATTTGTTTCTCATAATTCCCTTGACATGTCCACTCTTTTGGACCACATGCTTTCATGACATCAGGTCATTATCCTATATGATCTCCAGCACTGCTCCATGAGCCTACATTCGCTATATTCTTGTTTCCCTAGCTTGGGTAATCTTGAGGAGACTATCCTTGAGGGTTGCATTCACCCTCTTCATCTATCATTGGCTATTTGTCTCATACATCAGCTTTCTAATCCATATGCAATGCCCTACACCTTGCTAGGCATTGGGAGCATACCAATGTGATCTTTCTTGAGATCGAGTAATCTCTAAAATTCTAAAAATTCTAAAATCTTTTAAAAATCTAAAAAAAATTTAAAACCTTAAAAAAATAAAAATTGCAAAATTGCAAAATCTTTAAAAAATCTAAAAATTGTAAAAATCTCTTTAAAAATTCTAAAAATTGTAAAAATTCTAAAATCTAAAAATTGTAAAAATCTTTTTCTTTCCTGCTTTAGTGTGCTCATGCTTTTGCTTTCAGTCATCTTTGAGAATTTTCTCAACCTCACATGGCATGTTCCTGGTCTAGGGGGCATCGTCTTATCTTTCGGAGTTCTTCTCCTCTTGCATCGGTCACCAATGGATCTCACTGCGCCTGCCTACCGATGCCTCGTAGCACTTCGTCTCTTCTTCAGACTCTCCTTCACATCAGTCACCAGTGGTTCTCACTGAATCTTCCTGATGATGCTTCGATCTTGTAATCGATCTTTATGCTTGAATCTCTCTTGCGATAGTCACCAGTGGTTCTCACTGAGTCTGCCTACTACCGCTACATTAATGAGATTTCTCACATCGTTTCGCTATCCATTTTTCTTAGCTTTGATCCATTCCTTACTTGGGGGAATGGCTCCCCATTTTCGATCGCTCTTCGGTTTATACTTGAGTCAGTAATCTTGTCAGTCCTGAAGGACAACTCTCTACTGACACAAAATCGTGTTTCTCAACACCTTAATCAAACAGTGTTTTTCAACACTCTCTTTGGACACATCTATGTTTTTTAACACATCTCGGATATCTTGCAGTGTAAACATCTCTCGATAGCAATCAAACACAATGCACTCACAAGCACAATGGTGTTTTTCAACACCCTAAACATAGACACATTCGTCAACCTTGAAACATGCTGAGATATGATTGACTCTTTCTTAGTATGCTGTCTGTTCTTATGAATTTTATTGATATTTTATTTGTCTACTGCTTGTTGGTGTGGTTTCAATGATCTGGCAACGTCAAATAAATAGGGTGTATGTGATAAGAGCTTTTGCATTAAGGTAGAAATGCCTCACATCCCTCGATCTTGTTTATTTGTACACCAAGGGGAGGTCAAAATTATCTCCTTGACTATTATTGTTGTGTTTGTTTACTTGTGAACTGTTACTATATCAAACTGGAAACAATGCTCAGGTCACCCTGGATTTTGTGCCTTTGATGTTTACATTCATTTCCTATATTTTATCTGATCAAAGTCATATTCATATTCTTATGGTCGCAGCGGCACCAGTAAGGATTTTATTGACTCTGATGATCCAAAGCACTTGATGATGATAAATACGATGAGTCCAACAACCAAAGTCCTAGGATTGCATTTAGCTTAGGCTTTCATTTGCATTGTAGACTTGCATTCGCATTTTAGGCTTGCATTGTGGTAGTTTTGGTGCTCTCTTCATTATCTTCTCATTCTTCATAGGTCCTCATCTTTTATCATGGATTCTTCTTATCTGCACAAGTGTTCGATCCTCTCTCTCTATCTTCATCTATATGCTCAATCAATTTTCATGATCGAAATTGAAATCTGACACTTCTATATATGCTTGTGCAGTCATCTTTCTCGCGTCACTTTCTTGTCTGGATTATCTTTAGTCATCATTTTCTCAGTTTCTGCAATCTTTTCATCAAAGTCAACGCTCATCAAATCTAGTCAATTGTGGTCAAACCTAATCAACAGGACCTCTTGATCGTTCTAAAATTATTATGCTCTCTCTTGATCTATCTTTTCTACGATTTCTCGCTCTCATCTTTATGATGTGTCTTCTTTCGATTTCTCTCCCGAGGGGGCAGGATGATTGCATCATTGAACCTTTTTACATTATTCTCGAATTAGTCTGAATCTAAAGTCCTCACTGCTAGGGGCATCTCATCACTTGGGGAATATCCAATTTTTCGTACCTTATGGTCAAAATTGGATATTCCATGATCTTGAATCTCACATCTCATCATCTATCTTGCTAGGTATCTAAGAAATCTAACTCGGATCCTCAAGGATCATGCTTCATTCTAGGAGACAGTCCTAAATTGATTATCTTTTGAGACAGGTATTGGGGCAATCTAACCCTGATTCCTGAAGGTTGAGCCTCATTTTGGGGATAGCCTTGTGAAAGATATCAATCTAACCAGTGTCTGGGCGATCTAACCTAGACATTGGGGGACTAAGCTTCAATCTGGAAATGATTCTTGAAATCTCATTGGGTTTTGGGGCAATCTAACCCTAATTCCTAAAAGTTATGCTTCATTCTGAAGATAACTTTCAAAAACTCTTTAAACCATTATCTAGGCAATCTAACCTAGATCTTGGAGGGCTTACCTTTGTATTGGGGCAATCTAACCCCGATTCTGATCTTCACTTTAGACTATTCTTTGAATCAATGCGCTGCTCGCACATTAATTCAAAGAGGGGAAAAATGTAACACCCCAAAATTGGCACCTAATAATCAATCAATTTTGGTGCATGTTCTTATTCTCGAAGTCCTATTGTATTAGGCAAATTCTTCTCCTAATTGACTTTAATTGACTAAGTTTCAAATGCAAAAAACCCAAATTTGCATAAATCTGACATTACATGTGATTCCTATTTCTCAAATGATTATTAGCTAAAATCCCTATGATTAATTGATTTAATCCTAAAGTCCTAAGTTCTTTTAATTAAATCAATTCCACCCCCTTTGGCTAATATACATAAAAGGAATTGAAGGGTTATTTAATTATTCAATGAATTATCCTCAAAAGGGAATTTAATAATTCCATGTGAAAGGACACTTATGTGTCAATAATTCATTCTTTTATTTTAATAATCTTTGCTTATTTGTCTCAATTGGATAATGAAGAGACAACTGTTTCTTTTCAAGAAACTCTTCATCCTTTTTCCATGGTTTTCTATAAATTGGACCTCTTTTTCTTCATTGAGGAGGACTTTTTGGAGAGCATCAATACTATAGGCAATTCACTTTTGATTTCATTTGCATAATTAGGCTAATATTTCAATTGAAATTAATGATATATTCTTTTATTTGATATTCATTCTCATATCTAGCATTTCAATTTGATGTTCTCAAGTTTTCATAGATTACAAGCTTTCATTTCTAGACTAAGAGTATTTGCTTTCTTTTGCTAGTTTAATTGCATCTTTACTTCCATAGAAGAGTTGCAAATCATTCTTAGATTAATGGCATTTCTCATTTTCTTGCATTCTTAAATCCTCCATGTTAGCAATGGTCAGGTTGTTGGCTCTCATTCTGAGGGTAAAACTCAACATCCACAACTAATTAGGAGGCAACAGGTCGCTTCAATCGTATTTGCAGAGCAAACAATTCATGTTTGTCTTTGTGAATTAAGCGATTGTGTAAGGACTATGTTGTGTTTGTGTTAAATTCAGAGGTCCACATTCAGCATACAACAATGTGTTTCCAATGGATACTTGTCATCTATTGCTTGGTAGACCATGGTAGTATGAGAGAGAAGTTGTCCATGATGGGAAAGATAATAAGTACTCCTTCAAGAAAAATGGGGTAACTTTAAAGATACAATCCTTACTAGAGGAAGACATAGTGGGGAAGGAAGGATCCAGTAATTTTTTGAAGAGTGGGAAAAAATCTTAAGGGATATAAAAGATGAAGAAGTTGGCTATGCAATCTATTTGAAGCCAAAGGAGGAGGAGACTCATAAACAATGACCTATGCCAAAGAAAGTGAGAGAACTATTGGACCAGTTCAAGGACATAATATGTGAGGGGACACCATCTTCACTACCACCAAAGAGTGAGATAAGTCACCAAATTGACTTCATTCTAGGAGCATCCTTACCAAACAAAGTTGTATACAAGATGACACTGGAACAAAACAAGGAAATAGCCAGGGAAGTGCAAGAATTATTGGACCAAGGACTGATTAGGAAGAGCATAAGCCCTTGTGCTATAGAATTTTGGATCCTAAGAAGGGAGGTAAGTGGAGGATGTCTACTGATTCTAGGTACATTTAAATAGGATAACTATCAAGTATAGATTTCCAATTCCTAGAATAGAAGACTTGATGGATTTCTTGGGGGGTGCTAAGTACTTCTCTAAAATTGACTTGAAAAGTGGGTATTAAAAAATTAGGATGAAGGAAGGTGATGAGTGGAATTCTACATTTAAGACTACAAAGGGGTTATATGAATCGTTAGTTATGCCCTTTGGGCTTACCAATGGATCAAGCACCTTTATGAGGGTGATGAATAAGGTCTTGAAGGACTATATAGGTATTTTTTTAGTTTTATATTTAGATGACATCCTCATATTCAGTAAAACAAAAGAGGATCATATGAAACACTAGGAGTTAGTGTTAAAGAAGTTGTAGGAGGAGAAACTCACCATCAATCTTCAAAAGAGTGAGTTCATGAAGGAAGAACTAGTCTACATTGGTTTTGTAGTTTCCAAGGGTGATTTGAAAATGGATAAAGATAAAGTAGAGGCCATATTGAACTGGCCTTCTCCTAAGATAGTGACTGAAGTTTAGAGCTTCCATGGGTTAGCCCAATTCTATAGGAAGTTCATTAGGAGATTCAGTGAAATTTTTGTTCCAATCTTAGAGACTATCAAAGGAGGATTAAAGACTAAATTTATATGGACCAAGGAAGATAGTGAGGGGTTTGAAAGGTTAAAAAGAGAAGTAGCCACTCAACCTATATTATTTCTACCTAGCTTTAAGAAAACATTCATTGTGGAGTGTGATGCAAGCAGCATTGTAGTAGGAGTTGTCCTAAGCCAAGAAGGTAGGCCTATGACATTTTTCAGTGAAACACTAAATGAGGCTAAGTATAGTTACTCTTCCTATGACTTGGAGATATATTCTCTTGTACAAGCCTTAAAGAAATGGATGCATTATCTATTTCCTAGAGAGTTTGTTTTCTTCACAGACACCCAAGTAGCGAGTTACATAAACACTCAAGACAAGCTTAGCTTGAGACATATCAAGTGGATGGAGTTCCTAAAGTCTTAGAATTTTACTATAAAACATAAGGGAGTGCAAAAAAATTTTGCAGATTCCCTTAGTAGGAGACTACTCACTATCCAAGAGATTAATTGTAGAGTACATGAGTTGAAGGTTTTAACGACCTATATGTGGGGGATTCAAATTTCTCAGAGATTTACCAAGTGTGCAAGGATTTCTAGAATCACTTTCATAGTAAGTTTACAGAGTATACATTAGAAAATGGCTTTCTATTCAAAGACAAGAAAATTTGTGTTCCAAAAGGCTCTATGAGGGAGAACCTCATATAGGAGAAACATAATGGGAGCCTAAGTGGACACTTTGGGCTAAGAAAGACATTGGACTTAGTGGAAAGGTTATACTGGTGGCCAAAAATGCAAATGAAAGTGAGAAGATATGTGGAATAGTGTGGCATATGTCAGAAGGCTAAAGGAACTTCATCAAATGGAGGTGTTTACCAGCCATTACCCATCCCAAGTAGACCTTGGGAGTGCATAAGTATGGACTTCATAGTGGGGTTACCTAGGACTCCAACTAGTTTAGACAGTGTGTTTGTAGTGGTAGACTGGTATAGGAGCACCCTCAATGAGACAGGTGTTCCTATGGAACCTAGGGGTTCCCTCAAGGTCCTAAGAGGCCTTTAGTGATGTTAAGACATTGGGTTAATCAATAGATCTTCTTGTAAGGCCATAGTTCCAATTTTGGCACCTTATGAGCCCTTGGTCAACTATTGGTCATTAATGGTCCAAAACCCTAGGATTTTTTTTTATTTTTAGGTTTATGATGTTTGGATCTACTTGGGATCACAAAAATAATATTGTGACCAATTTTTGTCATCAAATTTACAAAATTGCAAAATATGTAAAAGTTGCTCAAAAGTTGTTAAGCAACTTTTGAGCAAACTTGGAAACTTTTTGTAAAACAACTCCCAAACGGTCAAATCGGTTCAAATATGTTATGTAACCATTAGGAGGTCCTAAAAAATCCCTTTTAGGTGGGTGGTAGGCTAATAATGTAATTTGGCATTTTGAAATTAATAAAATATAACCATTTTCCTGCATTCCTAAAAAAATTGTCATTGTGTACGGTCGGGTACGGATAGAAGAACATAAAAGCCTAAAATAATGGGTTATTTCTGTGAATATTCTTTCATTTTCCTTTGGTCTCATGTGTTGATCAATATTAATTTTAAATTTATCAAATTTTCAAAATCACTGCATGGTTTATAGGCCCTAAATCAAGGTTTAGGAAGGAACTGAGTGTATTTCTCTTTTCCACCATGGGAATTCAATGACCCTTGGTGGAATTTTTTTTAATAGGATGCTCTTTAATATTATATAGGATAGGTTCTCCAAAATGCAGGGAGATGGAGTTAAAATGATGCCCTAGGTGTATATCCTTCTATATGCACCAATCCAGAATTATGACAGCAATCGTAACTCTCATTTAGGCATTGATCAAAGACTCTAAATTGGAGGAGGAGACCCTTGTACACACCCTCACATGATCCAATCATCATTTTTGAAATTGGATGCATCCTCAAGGCACTTGTAGTGTAAATGGAGGCCTAATTATCCTTAATTGCAGAAGCAGTTTTGTGTGTTATCTTGTCTCTTTCTCATTTCCATGTTCTAGGGTTTGAGTCCAAAGTCGTAGGCCATAAAGGGTGTCTGAATCACTTATAGCACAAATTATGCTTCCCATATAGAACACCTATTCTTTAAGGAAGTGGTTAGAATACACGGTCTACCAAAAACCATAGTCTCTGATTGAGATGTGAAATTTTAGGGTCAGTTTTGGAGGGCACTCTTCAAGAAATTGGGTACAAACCTAACTTATAGCTCAGCCTACCAGCCACAAACAAATGGGAAAATGGAGGTGGTAAACAGATCCCTTTGAAATCTCTTGAGATTCTTAACCAAACAATACACCCAAATTTGGGACACGATCCTACCACAGGCAGAGTTTTCATTTAATGACTCCATGAACAGATCCACTGGAAAGACAGCATTCCAAATAGTGTATTGGCCATTTGGATCATGGCCAATATGTACATTAAAACTAAAGAAAAATAGAATTCATTTTGATGTTTACCTCTATCTAGGGCAGTGGCTATTTTTTTTCTTACCATAAATGCCCAATCAATAAAATGGTGTTGAGAGGAGATCACCTCTACTAAGAAGAAACGATGGTCTACAAAATTGAGCACCTCACTCTCACCTCTGATCCTATGGAGTAGCACTAGGATGTCTATGATTTCCAGCTTCAGGTTAGTGCCATATAGTGTCTTTGGTAGCTTCCCTTTGACGCTTCTAGGCTCCTAAAACCATGCCTTCATTATCTCCTTCTTCCAAACTGACTTCTTTGCTAAATATTCAGTCACTGCCCAATTGTATATCATTTCTAAATACTCATATTTCTTTCCGATGTGAAGCGAGTTTTCAACCGATTCTCTATCAATAAAGAGAAACACCATATTTTTAGGCAAGAGGATTTTCTTTGTATCTCAGTTGTATCGAGCTATGCATTCCTGGATCAATTCAGGGGCTTGAATGGCTACGCAAAAACTAGCTGCTTCAACTATTCTGCTCTACTTCAGTTTCTCAGTGATGGGATGCACCTGGTCCACTTTTAGCCTATTCTGAAAGTTCTGCATATCAAAGAACTTCAGAGATGTATCTAAGATCTTATGCCAGTCAGAGCTAATGCCATTCATTCCATTGAATCCATAAAATCTAGAAGCCATACCTTGCATAATTTGGTTCAGGAAATAGGAATATCTCTCAGGAATGCAGAGGCAAAGAATAATTAATATCAAAGGCTTTAAATTCAAACAATTTGTCAAACAAATGGTAGCTCCTGTTCGCGACCTTGAACTAATTTTATAATTTTTTATTTCTCACCATTTAATGGCCGACTTATCACGCCACATGAATGAAAATACCTAAGAATTAATGAAAAAGTCTACTATGAAGTAAAATTACTTTATTTGGATTAATTAATTTTCTCCTATGGGCTATTAGAAAACATCTTTTCACTTTCATAACCGTAATGGTAACTTTCCTGACGTAGCAGAAAATTACTTTTCTGCTTCTCTTTTAGTGAGGAAATACTTTTGGAGTGCTCTCTGTTCACAAATCTACCGAATGAATATTTTAGCTTATTGAGATGATAAAATGGTATGTGTTGACTTCATCAACCTTCTTCATGCCTTGGGTAACTCATGAGGTTGATTCCCCTTCAAAAATACTTCATTTTAATGGGTTGGCAAAAATCATACCCTGTAGGTCGAAACCCGCCTGTTGGAGTAGTGGAGAAGTCATTTCCCAATTTTCCGCCAACAAGCTTATATCTTAGATTTTCCTCCATTTAATCACTCTTCTCAGTTTGCAGAGATTATTTCAAATGCAATAATATTTCTAAGCTCACATCATCCACTTTAAAAATGTATTGACTATAGAGACATCATTGAATAGTCATCTGCAGAAAATGCACTCTGCTGATGATTTTCTGCAAGTGGAGAAGCCTGGAACCAATTTTCTGCTAGTGGAGCAATATGAAGTATTCAAGCTACTGATTTAAAAATTAGAAAGATACATGTTATAAATCTCTGAATTGTGACCTTTATCATATTTAGCTATCTTAAACTTACCCGATTAAACACAACTTCATATACAAATCCCCCCTAGCTAGCAAAGGACAAGGTGAAAATAGGGAAAATTTGATAAAGGCCAACTAGCCTAAGGTAAAACTAGACTTAGACTCCATAAATTCACACCACTTTCAAGACCACTGCTACATACTTTAACATCTACTTTTTTATAAAGATATGCAAACCAAAAGTGGGGTAACAGCTTGCCCTATCTAGGGACTTGGATATTCACATGTCCAAGCAAGGAACTCAAATCTTTGGTTTCACAAAGCTCAATAAAAGGTGTATCACAACAAAAACAAAGAAACATATCGAAAGGAAAGAAAAAGGTAAGCCTAACTAGGAAAAAAAAAACATGCACTAAATGTAACTATGGTACAATACAAGGATTACCTATTTTAAATTCAACTCTGATAGAGCTTCAAATCCGGACCATTATATGTCATGAGTAGTACCTCATCATCTGGATATGTTAGCTTAAAAGAATTCTTCTCAAATGCTTGATGGATCTTGAAAGGTCCTTTCCACAATGTTTCAAATTTTTTTGTGCATGCCTTTAGGTGCCCTGCGCTTATCCCATAACAACACCATGTCTCCCTCCATAAATTTTTGGGGTCTGTGCTTTTTATCAAACAAATTATTCACATGCATTTGGTGTTGTGTGATGTGATCAACCATTTTTTCCCTTTCTTCTTCCAGTTTGTTCAGGTATAGAATCCTCTTTTCTAAATCATCTTGGTATATGCCATCCTCTACTGTTTTTCTTAGTTTGCAAGTTTCTAACTCTAATGGCAATGAAAGATTGGCTTCTACCGCATAAACAAGTTTAAAAGGAGATATCCCAATGGCTCTTTTAGAAGTCACTCTATCTACCCAAAGAGCTTCATAGATTCTCTTATGCCAGGTTCTCTGGTTATCTGCCATGATCTTTTTCATGATGTTTACCAAATTTTTATTGCTAGACTCAGCCTAACCATTCCCTTGAAGGAAATAATCACATGAATGACTAATCATGATGCCAAAATCAAAGAAAAGTTCAGTAATTTCTTGAGAAGAAAAGTATGCTGCGTTATCCATAACTAACTTAATAGGCACACCAAATCTCACCAAAATTTTTTCTTTGATAAAATCACATACTACCTCTGAAGTAGTCCTCTTGGTTACTTTCACCTCCACCCATTTCGTGAAGTAGTCTGTTGCAGTGATTATGTAGGTATGACCTGCACTTGACATGGGATTTATAGGACCAATAAAATCAAGACCTCAGTGCTGGAAAGAACCCTCAATTATCACTAGTCTCAAGTGTAGTGCTTCCAAGTGAGTATTTCCAGTGAACATTTTGCATTTTTCACATTTTTCTATCCAATGGTAAGCATCTCTGAACATTCTTGTCCTGTAAAAACACTATCTCAAAATCTTGCATGTAGTAACTGATGAGGAGAAGTGTCCCTCACAAGCTTCATCATGAAATTCCTTTAATAGCTTCTCTTGCTGTTGTTTATCAACACACTGGAGGAAAGCTCCATCTATAGATCTCTTATATAGTGTGTCCTCCCAAATTACATATTTAGAAGATTTCAATTTTAGATCTCTCCTTTTCTTCAAAGTTAACCCTTCAGGGCATTCACCATACATCATGAAATACACAATGTTTTCAAACCAAGAGTCTTGCATACTTACTACCAAAACCAAACGCGTAGCTTCTAGATCTTCATCCGCTTGGTTTTCTGCAATCACCTTGCATAGTGCATTCCCTCTCACGAACTTGGTGGGCTTGATCTCTATGTCATATTCTTGGGTCTTAGTCACCCATGCTCCTTTGTTATTACATCCTACATCCTGTTGAGTCAATATTCTTTTTACTGCAATATCAGGTACATATATCAAAGAGTGGGAGTGTAAAATGTAGAATCTGAAATTCTTTATAGACTTTACAACTGTGAAAGTATGTTTTTCAGACTGAGAGTATTTCAGCTCATGATTTTTTAGAGGTGTGCTCATAAAAGAAATGGGGGCTTGGATTCCTCCTCATTCTCCTACATGAGGATGGCTGATAGAGTATGTTTAGAAGAATAGCAATAGATTATGAAATATTTCTTATAATCTGGGTGACATAACATAGGGGCATTGGCTATTGCCTTATTTATGCTTTTGAAAGCTTGTTTTCCAGGGTCATTCCACTTGAAAGTCACATTTCCCTTCATCATTTCCACTATGAATTTGGTAATTTCAGAAAAATATGGAACAAATATTCTGAGTAATTTTACTTGTCCAAAAAAAGATTTTACTCTGGTTTTTCTCATAGGTAAGCTCAGTTGTTGGATTGCTCTTACCCTTTCCAGGTCAATTCTTATGCCTTCCTGGGAAACAATGTGACCTACTAACTTCCCTTCAGTCATGTAGAAGATTGAATTCTTAGGATTTAATCAAATTCCACCTTCTCTACACCTATGAAATACTCTCCTTAAAACATTTATATGGTCTGCTCTTTTTCTAGAAAAGACAGTGAGATCATCTAGGTATATACCAATAATTGTTTTTTTCCATTTCACTTAAAGAAAGATCCATACCTCTCTGAAAGGTAGCTCCAGTGTTGATTAACCTGAATGGCATCCTATGATATGTTAAAGTTCCCCATGGGGTGGTGAAGGCTGTTTTGTTTTCGTCCACTTTCTCAACTTCTATATGACTATACACTGAGAAGTTGTCTAACATGGTGTTGGTTGTATTTCCTATTTTTGCTGCTTTGCCTTGTTCCTTGTCTTGCCCTATGAAAATTTTCAGGTTCTCATGCTTAAACCTTGCCAAAATTGCATAAACCCTGAAAAAACCCTATGTATCCAAGTTAAAACAATGCATTTGAAAACCCTAGGTCATGTCTTATATTTCAACGTTACCTTTTTCAATCACTTAAGACATGTGCTTTAAGTTAGGTCGCCTGATCGCGTTACCCAGAACGAATATGCTAAATGTTCTCTCGACTTTGCTTTTGCCTTATGTCGCGTAGTCTCGTTAAAGAATGGAATATTCCTTCAGTGTCTCAAGACTTGGCAATTTCCTTTAGTCGGGTTGTCGCATGAACTTCATGATATAAGATTTATAGGAATGGGACCCACTGCTCAGTCGGGTGATCACGAGACAAGTCAAAAAGTTAAAGAAATGATATCAGACTTTACGATTCACTTCATGTCGCGTGATCGCTAGATCAGGCCATGATAAACAGTTAAGTATTTCTTCAGTCGCGTGGTCTCGTGATCAAATGACAGTTAAGGGATAACAGCCCCAATTCCGCGACTAACTATTTGATGTTAGTGATTTCCCTCAGTCGGGATGTCACCAGAACAGGAGTAATGACTCAGCGTTCCAGTATGCATTGAGTGGAAAAATCAACAGATGACATCTGTCATAATGTGAATGGTTGTCGGGAGGTCACTTGAAGGAGAAAATGGATCACGTGATAAAGATACTAAGGTATTCTTGCCTTCAGTCGCAAGGTCTCCAGATGAATTAAGGGTATGAAGAAATCTATAGCGATAACGTGCCTTCTGTTTGATGAAAGAATAAAGATATCTGACGGTGGTCGCGTTATCTGGAGATGAATGTGTCCTATAGAGAAAGTACTCCCAACTTGGCGCTAGGGGGTTGTCGCAATGTCACCATAAGGACTAAGGGCACATACAAAATGTTAAAGTAAAGTCAAAAGGGCTCAGATGAAGGATTACCTGACTTGGCGACTGGCATTGTCGCGCAGTCTCAGGACAAAGAGATAGCATCTGGCGACTGGGCGACAACCGTGACGGTCATGAGAGGCAGTTAGGTGCTGGGTCACTGGATGGATGATGAGTTAAGCAAATTACCTCGGGTCTTTGATTTTTCACAGTCGCCTTGTCGCTGGATCTGAGCTCGGGTTTACCAAGGGTAAAGAGTGCATGGTCGCCAGGTCGTGAGATAGAACTATGGTTAAGGACCGATGCTCGCGAAAAGGAGACTAACGGTCAGTTGCGAGGTCCCAGGACTTTGAATTTGAAAGATTGGTGGCAGATTTGGCGCTATGAACACTTGGCAGCCATGGTTTCTCTGTGCTCGTGTTCCAAAATTGATCAGAAGGGTCTAATTGCAGAAAGGGCCATGCACGGAGAGTCTATGATTCCTGGATTAGATTTGTTTCAATGTCAGTGAAAAAGAGGAGATTCAACATGTTGTAGGGCAGAGCATAGTTATGGCTGAATTTCCAGAAGTGCCAGGAAGCTTAGAGAAGAAATTCTAGACGATGAGTGAGGTACCACTTGGCACTGCACTGTTCATAGACATGATGGACAGTTATTTCAAAAAGAAATGTAGGTGAGCAGGCGAGAACAACTACCAGGACTTCACATAACTACACCAGCTACCATCTACAATCAGATTGTAGTCACAGGGTCGGGAGAAGAACAAAAGATATCTGATTTTACCTTTATGACTTAGTCACCTCATCGTTTCTTCTCTCTCTCTTTTGTCTCTCTTACATCTTTAGGGTTAGCGTTTTGAGACCATCCAAAGCTTGTTGTATCCTTAGGGATCCCAAGGTGGTCTGAAATCTATATATATCATAAGACTTGTAATAGTTAAGGGTCTTTGATTTTTTGGAACATTTTGTGAAGAAGAGATAATATACTACAGAACTCAGATATTCTGGTTCATGTCTATCTTTTGAAGCTATGTAAATCTCTCATGTATGAACAAGCTGGATTACATAAATGATATACGGTGCAATTTTACTCCTTTCTACTATTGTCTCTTTACTTTGTGTGTATGCTTTTCTGTGTTAAATTTTATAAGGTATTCAGTAACACTCTGGTTATAAGGTAACCAT
>MU227686.1:3027496-3046318 GCA_018584345.1 Thuja plicata
AGAAAATTGTCTGATTACTTATCTGTGTCTCAGATATTCCAAGTTATCAAAACCAAATCAATTTAAACACTCTGTTACTAAGAAAATATAAGCTAAACTTGTGAAGGACTTCTGTCAGCAGGACACTGTCCATAATATTGATTCCTTAAAGAGTGAATCAACTAGGTTATCCCTCCTATAAAGAAAAGGAAGAAGGATGAGAATCCTTTCATCACTGGTTATTATTATGTTAATAACTATGGTTTGTATGGTAATATCTTGTTTATGGTTATGCTTGGTCATCAGCAAGATACTTCATAAGTTGCTTCAATAAAGATACATATCTAATCAGTGTCCACATCAGTAAATACTGTGTTAACAGCCATCTTGAAAGGTAAAACCTGCCTGAGTATTTGTGGAGCTCAAAAATGAAGAAGGACCTTATCCAGTCCTTAGCAATTAGGCTTTTCTTATCTCTGAATCAAAATTAGAAAGTACAAGGTTCAAATAGACATTTCAAGCATTGTGATTCATACAAGAAAAATCCCTAACACATGGACAACATCCCCGCTCTAGCTAGAGTTTGCAATAGATGGTCCATGTTGGGAAGAGTGTAATTGTCCTTCATAGAGGACTAATTGAGATTTCTAAAATCCACACATATCCTTATTTCCCCATTATTCTTCCTTACCGACACTATATTTTCTACCCAAGTAGAATGGTGGATTGGGTATATGATCCTTGTTTTAAGCATTTTCTCTACTTCCCTAAATATTGCATCAGGAACTTTGGGATTGTAATTCCTTTATTTTTTCCTGAATGGAGGAGCATCAAGTTTTAGGGGGATTTAATGCTTAAAATTCCCATTCATAAAGCTCTTTAAATATTCATAGCTCCAAGCGAAAACATCTTGATATTCTAGGAAAAGCTTCCTATCTTCTCCTCTTTCTTCCTATGTACAACATCTCCCAATATTGATCATCTTGGGATCTTTTTCACTGCCAATATTAATTCCCTCATGCTCACCAATAGTAGGACCTCTTTCAATTCTCTTCTTCTTAACAAAAGTATCATGTTTGTTGAAGATTTTTTCAAGTGTAACTAAGTGGGGAGGGATGATATTACCTTGTAGCTAGATGATATCTGACTTACCTTTCTTATGCTTTCCATGATAGTTTCCCTTATGACTATTAGGGGCATCATTATGGAAATCACCACCTCTCTCCAGGAAGAGAAGGAGGTTTTTTTTTTCCTCGAACACTTTCCAATCTTCCATGTTGTCAGGTATGGATGGTCGATACATGACCTCTACTTGGTATTTCTTATCTTTGAACTCTGGGTGAGGAAGGAGTAATGAGGCTGATACTGCTAAAGAGTCTTCCTTGTAATTTAATTCTCTTGGTATATATTTGATAAAGAATGCATCCAATACTTCTATGTCATCCCATAGTGTGTTTCTGTAATTCTTCAATCTATGATTCTTTATGGAGTATTGGTTTTTAACTTGGTGTACAATTAGCTTAGCATCCCCACAAGCTCTCAAGATCTTCACACCCTTTTCCTTTGCAGTGATAATCCCTAAAAGAAGGGATTCATACTTGGCTGTATTGTTGGTGTTCTTGAACTCCAATTTATAAGCCATGGGCTCACATATGGCATCTGGCAATATCAGGACTACGCCTGCACTAGATCCTGATGATGCACAACTGTCATCAAATTCAAGAGTCCAAATTTTTGGTGGTATTTGTTCAGTAGAAAACTAATTTTCCTCTTCTTGAGGATCCATCTCCTCATCATGATCAGTAGTGAACAACATATAGTTACCTAATTTGAGCTTTAGGGTCATCATATTTGAGCACTATGAACTTAGCTTTCTCCTTTGAGACCAGTTTTATCTTTTTGTTGCCCATTGGAATTAAGGCTTGGGACCAATCCAACTTTATCTCCCCTCCAAGGTCTCTGCAAAAACTCCTGCTTAATAGTAGACCATAACTGGTGGATATTTTAGAAACAAGGATTGTTAACAACATTTTCTTCTTAGGGTGTGCTGCCAAGGCCACTTAAGCATCTTTAATTTGGCCGACCAAGGGTACTTGCTTGGAATCCATAGAATAACACCTACCATGAGCTTCAGTGAGGGTAAGTCCTAAATATTTAGCTACTTTTGATGGTATTACATTATCTGAGGCTCCGAAGTATATTATACAATTGCTTAACTTGCAACCATTGATATATAATGACACATAGAATGGGTCAGGATTTTGGCCTGGGAAAGTAGGCAACACAGATGGCTCACCTTTCTCAATGGGTTCTTAAAATATAGACTCATTTTCTATGGTAGTCACAGGATTTTGATTTACATCTTGACTCCCTTCTTTGTAGTAATCCACAAGCTTTTGCAGTTCTATAGGATTTGAATTAAGGAAGTCTATGGGGGAAATTTGAATTCTAGAATATTTACAAAATTTAATAATGTCAAAAGAGCTTTACTCCTTACCTGGTTGTATAATTCTCTCTCCTTGAGTGGCTTCCTTAGAATTCTAAGTGGATGCCTTGTTATGCTTGTGGGGAGGTGTGGGACTAGAGCCTTTATCCTTCTGACTCTGGGTTAGGACTGTATAGGAGGTTTTGTCTATAGTATAATAACATGTTGCGGCTTGTTCTAAATTTGATTCATACTCTAAATATATTTTTTTAGAGTCACCATGTGAATATGAATCTAGTTCAGCTCTAGATGCTCCACCATTCCATTCGTCAGTCTGATGCATTTGCCAAGCATGGGCTACATTAGGACAACTTTCTCCATCATGATCTATAGTTAAATGGAAGGCACACATGTTTCCCCTTTTTGGAGGAGCTTCTATAGCTAACCTTTGTGGTGGAGCAGTCAACTGTAATGTCTTTCCATCAACATTCCTCCCTTCGTTTCTTTTTCCAGGTTGTTCTTGAAAGTTTCGCTGATATGGATTATTAAATCTGGGAAGTTGCCTCTTGAAGGCTATGAATTCATTGGATAACTTTTGAATCATCTCATCAGATGATGTGGTGTTACTAGCACTGGTTCTATATTGTATCTCTCTTTTCCATTTTCTAGATGAGATCATATGGTCTTCAAGTTCTATAGCAGTTCTTTGTGTGGCATCCAAACCTATGGGGTTCACTCTTATTAGATCATAATTGATGTCTGGTAGCATAGCACTTATGAAGAATGTTTTCAAATTCCCCTCTGTAGGTCTGTCAACTGCTGGAATATGATTTAAAATCTTATTGAATTTAGCTATAAAATCTCTCATACTGATAGATGATTATTTCTTGATATAAGTTAATTGCATTAATAGGGCATGCTCATCTTCAGCAGTTTTAAACCTTCTTTCAAAGGCACCTCTCATGGAAGCCCAATCTATGATAGAATAATTAGGTAAGTGTTGAAACCAATCGGCAGCACCCTCAACAATGGTCTTGACAAATAATATGATGGCCACATCCTCTTCTCATACTCCTAGGATATTAACTAAAGAAAAGAAGGCAGAAATGTGCTCATCTGTAGATACTTTGTCGTCTCCATAAAATTTAGGAAAGTTATTTCTAGAACTTGAAGGAAGAGGATTGTATACTGCTAATTGCAGGGGTCTGAATGTTGTGGCCCAAGGTAGAGCCATGGTTTCTTGGGGTAGATAGGGTGTTAGGTTGACAACATGAGGAGAAACTACTTCGTGCAACATTAACACATGGCAAGTAGTAGGCAATAGAGTTGATTGTTTAGGAGGTGAAGGAGGCTTGTTTTTTCTCTTAATATTTCTATTCTTCTGACGGGGTACTTCAAGTAAAGAAAAATTGAGGTTTGCAAGTTACTCAAAAACCAGGTCTATATCACCTTCCTTCTTTGCACTCCTGAGAAACCTCTTGGGCTCTAGTGTTCCAACTAGTCTTCTAGTCTAGCTTCACGCTCAGCTTGATGTTGTGCCCTTCTTATGTTTCTCCTTTGGATGGCCCTTTCAAGTGCTTCTAATCTAGCTTCTTCTTGTTCAAGTACTTGAATAACATTCCTATAGTGCTCTGTGTCTCTTCTGCATCTCCAGGAAAAAGTGTTCAATGAGGAGATGAGGTCCTCTTGATCATCCTGGAATCCAAGATTTGGTTGGAGAACAAGAATTATGTTTTCATGGGGAAGCACCATCTTCCTCCATGATATCTGGTATAATGACTATTTGTATCCCTAGTAGAGTCACCAAAAAACTTGTTGGTAAATAGATTGTACTTCTTTGTTATAACTCTAAAATGCCCAAATATGAAGAAGCAATTGAATACAACAGTTGGGAAATTGTAATTGCAAACTAATTTCCCTCTGAATTTAAAGGTACAGCTCCCTTATATGAATGATTTTCAGTGAATTTGATCTTTCCTATTCTAACAAAGGTATGTTCTTGACCTGAGAATAGAAGAGGTAAACCAAGCTAAACCTAGATGGGAAATAGCTTAGGTAGAATAAATTCCAATCTAAATCTAGCCAATTCTGAGATTTCATCAATCACATGTTAACTCCCAAAACTGGTAATGCATGAACAACTACTAAAAATGTAGATGCAAGACTAAAGATTAAAGATGAAATGACAATGAATTGATCTATATCAGAGGAACATTTCACAAATTTAGGATAACAACAGATTTCCCATAATCAACTATATCAAATCATAATACAAAAATCTAGTTCAAATACAGAGTGTAAATCTAACTTCAAAGAAACATTCAATTTGAATAGAAAGATAAGTTAAATGCAATGGAATAGTTAAAGAAATGGTATTTAGACACACATAATTGACTCCACAAAATGATATCTTTCACACCAAAATTTAGCTAACATTTGTATTAACTTTCAGTATAGTACATATAGAGTTTGAGTCTTGACCGTTACAAAAAGAGTAACCAAAATAGTTCAACTTCTTTTAAGCAGAAATGATAAACAAAGGTGTATCCATTAAAAAATCATCAAAATTTGGTACAAAGCGGGGAATCTATCTAAGCTTCAGTTTCGTTCCCTTTGCCTGATTTAGCCCTATAGGCAGTGAGAGCTGTAATAACTCGGATGAGCTCTTTGTGCATGTTGACATGGACATTGGTATATAAGATAAGCCACCTAGAATCTTCCTTGGCCAGGCTCTTAATTGAATCTCTCTGGTCTTTCAACTCTTCCATGGCTTTATAGATACATCCACTCAATTCTTGAAGCTCTATCACCTTGTCCAAATGAGTGGAAGACTACTCTGTCAGCTTATGCACATAGTCAAAAAATGATTTCTATATATTAGCCAATCTGATCATTTCTTTGCCTTGTCCACATGTATGTGATTCTATATGCATGCCTTGAAGGATCTTAAAGAATTTACTTTTTTCCTTCTTGATCTTAACATCCACTTGCTACAACCCTATCTTAGCCTGGATGATCATCTCGATTTTAAACTCTAGACTTTGAAGCCACTCAATTAGAGGTTCATCTCCTTTCTGTAGAATCTTGGCTTTCAATGCCTCTTTGTTCATCATATTTATTGCTACATGAAGTGTCACTATAAAATCTTGACACTTTCCACTCTCAGATGCAAGAGTTTGCAAATTCTTCTCAATAATTATCCTTTCTGTCTCCAGTCTTAAGAGAGCATTACCCAATTGCTCAACAATTACCAATCCTTTGGATTCAAGTCTCTTGACCCATCCCTTGTCGATCTGTGTGAAGTGTCTATCTTCTTGTAGTTTGGTTATTATGGCTTGATTCTCCACGGCATTGGGATCAAAAGTAGTCTAAGTACTAGGAATAATAGCAAGTAGAGTGGCCAACTACCGAATGAAATTACTCATTTTATTGACTTTGGCCTTAAGTTGTACATTTTCCATTTTAAGTTCTTCCAGCTCTTCTTCAATTACTACATTAGTGGATTTCCACCGATCCACTTTGGTATCATGTCAAGCTAAGCCCATGTCAAATGAGTGCAGCTTGAAATTTGAAGGGGTTAAATCTGCAAACTGGCCCTCCTTCACGGGTTTCTCTACCTCCATAGTGAAATGCCCATTCTCTGAGTCTCTGCCCAATGTGGACAGTGTCTTCATTTTCTTAGCCTTCGTTGTAGTGGTTCCAGGTTTCAAGGCTCTAGATAAAGTATCTTTGCTGGGAGCTCCTTCTTCTACCCTATTTATTTTGCATTCTAGGGTATTCTCTATCCATGACTCAGCACTAGTGACCATGGTGGTAGAGACCAGCTCCTCTATAAATAGCTTCCTGATGACTAGAGGAGTAGCTTTAGGCCGGGAAGCAAATGGATTTACCGAGGTACGAGAAGAGGACACTAATTTGGTGATTGAAGCAATCTTTTGCCTTTTCCCGACCTCTTCATCTGATTCTTTGGCTGAGGAGGTATCCTCACCCACTTGTACTATGACAGGGGACCCTCACCTTGGAGAATCTTGGGTTGAAGTTCCAATCTGTGCAACTTTAGCAATAGCTTTAGCTGATTGCTTAGGTCCTGCGCTTATAGTGGGCTCTTCTTTTGGCTTAGCCAAGTTTGTGAAAACCACTTCTTCTGTCGACCCTAGACTTGGAAGTGGTCCTTCTCCACATGTCTTCTTTGGTTGAAATTATTTCTCAGGGGGTTCATCACCTCCCCCAGCTGGCTGAGATGAATCATTGATCATAGTTGGCAGTATCACTAAAGAAATTGTTGCAATGCTTGAAGTGTCTTTTACCAGGGTCCTTTGAGTAGGAGGCTTCCTTTCTGACCTCTTCCTTCTTCCTATAGTCCATTCAACCCATTGCTCCATCCTTTTGTAAATTCCACCCTTTAGAGTATGTAAATTCCACCCTTTAGAGTATGTAAATCAGTGATGGCTTGATCCATCATGGGCTCAAAACTGATAGGAGTAAGCTTTATCTCTTCCAGATATGTATCGTCATGCATGTGGTTGCCATCATCTTCTAGTCCCTTCACTGCTATGTTAACTTTGAACCTTTTGATTTGTTCAATAGTTAACCAGGCGTAGAATCTCTCTTTACTCTCCAAATCATCTCTGTAATTGGCCCAGTAGTCTTCAATATCATCTACATGATGGATAGCTCGACTCATTTGTAGGTAGTCACGAGCATAATTAACAGGATCATACTGTGGCCTTGGAACATCATAGGTTTCTAATGAAAACCTGTTTGAGAATATCTTTAGAACATTCTTCACCTCAGAACTTGATGCACAACTATAAGCTCTGATAGTCATGTGGAAGTCATAGCCCTTCTTCTTAGCATTAGCACAAATCAAATTTACTTGAAGTGCTTGTCTCATCACCTCCACCAGCATGATCATATCAGTAGGATATTTGGGAAGCTTCAAATGGAAGTCATCAAATCCTGGAAGATGAATGTATGAGAAACCTCTAAATTGAATGAAATAACATCCAAAATAGCTAATAAAAGCCATGGCCTCAGGAGAGAATATCCTTTCTAGACAACCTTGCAGTTTCCTGCATAGCCTCATTATAAACACATCATTGACTCAGAGATTCTCAGCATAACTATTATGCAATTGCAAAGAAGGGAAAAATTTGTAGCTCTTAACATCATCAGGAAATTCCTCTAATCTAGGGAGCCCTGGCCAAATTTGGATCATGGCCAATATAGACATTAAAACTAAAGACAAATAGAATTCATTTTGATGTTTAGCTCTATCTAGGGCATTGGCTAGATTTTTTTTTACCATAAATGCCCAATAAATAAAATGGTGTTCAGAGGAGATCACCTGTACCAAGAAGAAATGATGGTCTACAAAATTGAGCACCTCACTCTCACCTCTGATCCTATGGAGTAGCACTAGGATATCTATTATTTTTGGCTTCAGGTTAGTGCCATATAGTGTCTTTGGAAGCTTCCCTTTGGTGCTTCTAGGCTCCTAAAACCATGCCTTCATTATCTCCTTCTTCCAAACTGACTTCTTTGCTAAATATTCAGTCACTGCCTGAGTGTATATCATTTCTAAATACTCAGCTTGCTCTAGGATGTGAAGCAAGTTCTCAACTAATTCTCTATCAATAGACAACAACATCGTATCTTCAGGCAAGAGGATTTGCTTGGTATCTGGGTTGTATTGAGTTATACATTCCCATATCAATTTAGGGGATTGAACGGGTATAGGAAAACCAATGGCTTCAACTAATCTGATCTCCTTCAACTTCTTAGTTATGGGATGCATTTGGTCTACTTTTAGCCTATTCAGAAATTTCTACATATCAAAGAACTTTAGAAATGTATCTGAGATCTTATGCCAGTCAGAGGTATTTCCATTCATTCCGTCAAATCCCATAAATCTGGAAACCATACCTTGAATAATTTGGTTAAGGAAATAGGAATATCTCTTAGGAATGAAGAGGTGAAGAATAATTAATATCAGAGGCTTTTAATTCAAACAATTTTTCAAACAAATGGTCGCTCCTATTCGTGACCTTGAACTGATTTTATAATTTTTGAATTCTTACCTTTTAACGGTCGAATTCTCGCCCCACATGAATGAAAAGACCTAAGAATTAATTAAAAATTTCGTTATGAAGTAAAAAAAAATTATTTGGAATAATTACTTTTCTCTCAATGGCCGTTAGAAAACATGTTTTCACTTTAGTAACCATAACGGTAACTTTCCTGACGTAGTGGAAAATTACTTTTTCGCTTCTCTTTTAGCGGGGAAATGATTTTGGAGTGCTCTTTGTTCACAAATCTGCCAAATGAAAATTTTAGCTTATTGAGATGCTAAAATGGTATGTGCTGACTTCATCAGCCTTCTTCATGCCTTGGGTCACTCATGAGGTTGATTCCCCTTTGAAAATCCTTCATTTTAATTTGGGTTGGTAGAAATTGTACCCTATGGGTCAAAACCCGCCTGTTGGAGTAGTGGAGAAGTTGTTTCCCGATTTTCTGCCAACAAGCTTATATCTTAGATTTCTCTCCATTTAATCATTCTTCTTAGTTTACAGAGATGTATTACAAATGAAATAATCTTTCTAAGCTCACATCATCCACTTTAAAATTGTATTGACTGCGGAGACATCATTGAATATTCATTTCTAGAAAACGCACTCTGCTGATGGTTTTCCGCAAGTGGAGAAGCCCGAAACCAATTTTCTGATAGTGGAGAAATATGAAGTATTCAAGCTACTGATTTCAAAATCACAAAGATAGATTTTAGAAATCTCTGAGTTGTGACCTTTATCAAATTTGGGAGTCTTAAAATTACCCGATTAAACACGACTTTAGATACAAATCCCCCCAGCTACCAAAGGACAAGGTTAAAATGGGGAAAATCTGATAAAGGCCAAATAGCCTAAGGGAAAACTAGACTTAGACTCTACAAATTCACAACACTTTCAAGACAAGTGTTACATACTTTAACATCTTATTTTTCTAAGGATATGCAGACCAAAAGTGGGGCAACAGATCACAAGTTGAAGATGATGGAGACTAGGTGACAGATGTCCCACCAAGCAAATGGAGTTTCATACAATCTTGGAATCCAAGTTATTGAAGCATAAAGGAAGAATAAGTACATTTAGTACTTAGTGAAATGGAAAGGACTCCCTCCAATATATGCCACCTAGATGACAGAGGAACAGATCCAACAACATGGAACCACTATTGACCAGTTAACCTCAAGTGGGAACTTGAGTTCAAATCTCATGGGGAGTATGGTTCAGGAGAACCCTCAATCAACCAAGTGTTCTTATGGAACATAGGGGTTCCCTCAAGGTCCTAAGAGGCATTTATTGATCTTAAGACATTGAATTAATCAATGTATCACCTTGTAAGGTCATAGTTCCATGTTTGGCACCTTATGACCCCTTGCTCAACTATTGGTCATTAATGGTCCAAAACAATAGGAATAGTTTTTTTTTAGGTTTTTCATGTTTGGATCCACTAGGGATCACAAAAATAACACTCTAACCATGTTTGGTCATCATATTTGCAAAATTGCAAAATATGTAAAAGTTGCTCAAAAGTTGTCAAGCAAATTTTGAGTAAACTTGACAACTTTTGTAAAACAACTCCCAAACGGTCAAAACGGTTCAAATATGTTATGTAACCATTGGGAGTTCCTAAAAAATCCCTTTCAGTCATGTGGTAGGCTAATCATGTAATTTGGCATTTTGAAATTAATAAAATATAACCATTTTCATGCATTCCCAAAAAATAGTCATTGTGTACGGTCGGGTAGGGACAGAAGGACATGAAATTCTAAAATAAAGGGTTAGTTCTATGAATATTCTTTCATTTTCCTTTCATCTTATGTGTTGATCAATTTTAGTTTGAAAGTTATCAAATTTTCAAACTCACTGCCTGGTTTATAGGCCCTAAATCAGGGTTTAGGAAGGAATTGAGTGTATTTCACTTTTCCATAATGGGAATTCAATGACCCTTGGTGGAAAGTTTGTTCATAGGATTCTCTTTAAGATTGTGTATGATAGATTCTCCAAAATGCAGGGAGATGGAGTTAAAATGATGCCCTAGGTGTATTTCCTTATGTATGCACCAATCTAGAATTAGGACAGCAATCATAACTCTCATTTGGGGATTGATCAAAGGCTCTAAATCGGAGGAGGAGACCCTTGTACACACCCTCACATGATCCAATCATCATTTTGTAAATTGGATGCATCCTAAATGAACTTGTAGTGCTAATGGAGGCCTAATTAGCCCTAATTGCAGAAGCAATTTTGTGTGTCACCCTATCTCTTTCTCATTTCCATGTTCTAGGGCTTGAGTCCAAAGTCCTAGGCCATAAAGGTTGTCTGAATCCCTAATTTTTTAAGGGGTTTATGTGGAAGAATCTAAATTAAAGTCAATTTTCCTTCGGGAAAAGGCTACAAGCCTAGTCTTAGGTTTGTGAAGCAACTATGGCATATGAGTTTCAATTGAGTGAAATAACTATTGGAACTAAGTTTTAGGGACCTAAATAGACAACACCTATGAGTATAGGTCACCCCTAGTCCTATAAGTCACTTTGGGGGGTATTGTTGAGAATTTGGGTCAAGTGTTTGTGAAGTAGACCTTGGAAGTTGGTGTTGTAGGATTGGTATAACCTAGTGATTAGGTTTCCCTTGGGGTTTTGGGGTTTTGATAACCTTAACAAAGTCCTTTCCCTAGATTGTGATAAGTGTGAAGCACTTTGGCCTAGACAAATTGGTGTTTGGGGTACATTGCCCTATTTGAGTCACCTAGAAGCTTCCTGTTTCCCACTTTGCATCATAGAAAGATTTGGTAAGATGAGTCACTTCATCCCATGTAAGAAAACACATGATGCTAGTAATATTGCCTATTTTTTCTTCAAAGAGATAGTGAGGATTCATGGCCTACCAATGAGTATTGTTGCAGACAGGGATGTGAAGTTAATGGGGTACTTTTGGAAGACCCTATGGAAGAGGATAGGTACAAACTTATCTCATGGATCTTCCTATCATCCTCAAATGGATGGGAAGACTGAAGTAATCAATAGAGTTCTTGGGAAGTTTCTTAGATGTCTGACAAAGGAATATGGGCAAGGATGGGAGCAATTTATCCCACAGGAAGAATTTTCCTATAACGATAGAACAAATAGGACTATAGGGAAAAGTCGATTTGAGATTGTGTATGGGGTACATCCAAGGGGTGTGATGGAGCTTAGAGACCTAAAAGGATATGAGGGAGTTAGATGACATGTTGATGACTTCACATAGTCAATGAAGGAAGTCCATGAACAAGTGAAAAAGACCTTAATGGAGGCCAATAAGAAGTTGAAAACCAAAAGAGACAAGGGAAGAAGAGATCTACAGTTTGAAGTGGGCTAACTAGTAATGGTGTCCCTGAATAAGGAAAGAATACAAAAGGGGATACCTAGTAAGCTACATATGAAAATGATTAGGCCTTGCAATAAATTGGATAAGTATGGACCCAATGATTACAAGGTGGAGCTGCCGAAGGAGATGTCAATTTATCCCATCTTCAATGTGAAGGATTTGATCAAGTATAAGGGGCCAGATTGTTGGAAAGTTGACTTCCTAAGGATGCATGACTCATTTTGTGTTGTCATCATGGCAACAAAGTCATACTAAGTTTCTGTCGAAGATAACTCAGAAGGAAAAATGACTAAGTATGGAAACAGGGCAGACAGAGATATTCAGTGATCAACACATCAACGCACGTGCAAGAGATCGAGTCAAAATATGCACATTCATATATATGTTCTATGACATGTGTACATACTACATCCAGAAATGCATAGAATGGAACAATAGTATGGAGAAGTTACAGATAGATCAGTAGACCAGTAGTCCAGATGAAAGAGCATGGAACCCGATGAGTGTTTTGATCAGCGTGAATTATTTTGTTATGTAATGGCTAAGAACCTTTGATTATATGTTTTTAATGATGTAATTAGCATTTTTGTAAACATGCTTAAGCCAAATTGTTCAGAAGCATTGTGTATTTTGTTTTAGGGCCGACTAGAGTCTTGTTTTGGGTCGTGCCTATTTGGATATGAACATATAAGTTTGTAATGTAAAGTTATGTTAAAAGTGTCAATTATTATGTAAGAGGAAGATACAAAAGAGAAATATGATGAAGTCAGTATATGATATAAATCTTTAAGAGAGTAAGAGCATTCGTGCATACACAGAAATGATCAGACAATAGTGTCATCACAATAGTTCACTTTTGATATAGTGTATATCAACTTTCAGAAGGTTGTAGCCTTCATCCTATTGGGCAGTGAGCCATATACCTTTAACATGGTTTTTTAAAAGACTCCTAACAGGGTCAAACCTTTAACCAGGTCATTGTACTCATATTGTAAAGACTGCTTCTAACAGGGCAAAGGAACTTTAACAGGTTCATTATACTAGTACAATATTTGTGGGTACTAATTCCCACTGGGGTTTTCCTCTGTTCAAGGTTTCCCCATAATCAGAGGAGGTGTTATGAGTTCTTATGTTAAGATTCATTCAATTTATGTTTTATTTATGTTTAAGTTGCTGAAAACTAATAAATAGACAAACACTGATTCACCCCCCCCCTCTCAGTGTTTCTAACAATTGGTGTCAGAGCTTTGGTCCTCTGAATGAAAGAAAGTTTAACCACTTGAGGAGATCATGGACTTAGCATAAGAAAAACATTTGAGAAATAATATTGAAGTAGCTCTTGAAGATCTTGATAGATCTGAAAAAGAAAATGAAGAACGTAGACTGAAATTTGATGGCTCACAAATGCTTATCAAGAAATTAAGAAAAGATTTGGAAGATTGTTCTACAAGTGATTTAGGGAAAATGATCAAAAAGCTTAATGAAGTGAATATTTCTCTGAAAGATAAAATTGAAAATCTAGATGAACAGCTAACAGATAGTCAAATTTCTATTGAAGAAAATATCAAAGAAAACAAACAACTAGATGATGAACTCTTGAAAGCAAACATGAAAGTCCTGGAACTGGAAAACATAAAGAAGAAGTTGGAATCTGAATTAACAGAAGCAAAGGATAAGATTGATAAACTCCACACAAGTTCTTATTCACTTCAATCTCATCTCAATGCACAAAAGCCAAAAGGTGACACTACTGGTCTTGGATACAGTGTAGCACAAATTTAAATCAACTCATTGCAAGAAAAAAAGAAAGCTCATGAAGCATCTTTAGAAGCAAAGAAAGTTGAAAATGTTACAGAGATTAAAATAGATCCACCTAAAGGGGAAAACAAGAAAGTTAACAGAACTTTTTATGCATGTAACAAACATGGTCATTTGGCAAGAGATTGCAAAGAGGTAAGACCTTTCAATGGTTATTGTTTCTCCTGTAATAAGTTTGGTCACAGGGTTATACATTGCAGAACAAATCAAAGAAGAATGAATCAAAACAACTAGAGAAATCAACCTCAAAGAAATTTGGAGAACACTACATGTCAGATATGTAACTACAATGGACACATAACAAAGCAATGCAACATGATGAACAATAACATCAAACCTCCTATCATTTTCCAAACATGTGGAAAGGCAGGACACATCTTAAGGTTTTGTAGATCCAGAACTCAAAAGCAAGAGGATCCTAAGAAATCACTATTTGAAGAAGAAGGAGAAGTCAAATTTGTTCAAGAAAAAGAAGATTCAAGAAAAATTTGGGTTGAAGTAAAGATGGAGAATGGTGTTGACAAAGTAGTTGATGCATCCATAGTGGACACACCCTCTACTTCTACTTGAATAGACCTTCTTGGTCTTAGGGGGAGCTATTCTAGCTCAGGACCCCTGTGCGGCTGGTTACTCACCTCTAAGAATGTGCCTATGGATTCATGGTTATAAGAACATAATATTGCAGTATGCATACACACATTTGTCTCAAATGCATCGGGATCAAAGTTGCAAATTCGCTGAGTAATTTGCATACGGTTGCAAACATTAAATGCAGTACCGTTTATAAAAGAATGTAAATGCTTGATCTTCTTCACACTTGCATTCAAGATCACAAAATTTGGAGAGCACTGTAGCATTGAGCATTAAAGCATGGAAGCATAACAGATTTGGCAGTTAAAGCATGGTTAAGAAGTTTGGAACGGAACCCTAGCAATCGTGCCATTTCAAAATTTTGTGAAACCCCACTTAAGCAATTTCCAAGTAAGTATGGTGACTCTAGTAGTATTTGATATTGTAGAGAGGAAGATATTTGTATTCAAGAAATGTCCATTAAAATCCATACTAGATGATGTGGAAGGAGCTCTCTCCAAAACCCCGCTAGGTGTTGTTCACGTAGAATATATCTGCACATATATTTACTATAAGAAGGAAACAGTAGGAGATATCAGCATAGCCACTCATATGGGATCTATGATGAAACCTGACTATACATTCAAGGCTGAGTTTGCACACTTGATTGATAACCCTATCTTCAAATACTCTAATGCGCATGAGTTTGATGAGCCAGCATGGGTGAAGATTTTGCTAAGTAGAATACATGATGATCTTTACTAGATTGGAGAGGTTCCTATTCACATCACTATAGACCTAATCCATTAATTAACTAGACTTCCCAAGACTGGACCAGTTTTTTCTACTGGGAAGGATGTCAAGAAGAAAATTGAACAAGTTTGCCTATCTAGAAGTGACAAGCGCGGGATGACAGTTGACCCTATCAAGGAAGATGACATAAAACTTCTAACAATGATACTTGGGTATAAGTTTCAGCAAGAAAGCAGGTTAAACAATGTCTTTGCAGCAATAGTCCTAGCAGCTATCAGAATGGTGAAGGATAACACTCAATACAACCTATGTGAGATCTTGTGCGCTCAACTAATTGACAAAATTTGAATCATCAAGCATGATAGGAACAAGACATTCAGGTTTGGATCTTTGATCATCTACTTGTATTTCCATATTGTTGGAAAGTTTGCAAACCTTTACCTAGATAGGAGCAAATCCACAATGTCTCAGATTTATCTTAAGGCCACTTTAGAGAGCAGTGTAAGGGACACCATGGATATGGATATCAATACATTTAGGATCAAGATGAAGAATAGGTTAGGATTATCTGAGAAGATAGTTGACAAATATAAGGATACCATATGTTTCATGGTAGAAACATATTGCACTTGCATGGAGGCAGTTGAACCTAGAACCAAATGGATTCATCCTCTTGGTTATGAACTAGAAGAACATGTGTTAGAAGGATATGCACAAGTTCTATTATCTGCGCCCAAAGATCCTAATGAGCCAAGGTGGGGCACTTGCAAAGAGAAGACTAATGAAGTAGATACCATCTTACACAGTGCTGATAACAAAAGGAATGCATCCAAAATTACATCTAACATTCTAAAAGTTCATGGAGTCACTCAAGAATATCTTGACAAAGCTAGAGAAGCCAAGATAGCCAAAGAACTTGAGAATACTTAAGAGATCCAAAAGAAAAAGAAAGTAGAGAGCACCTCTGTGCCCTCTACCACTATTGACCTAGACTCATCTCCACCTTCTATACCAAGCAAGAAGTCTAGAGGAAGAAAGAAAGCGCCCACAAATCATCCATCATCAAGGAACACATGGAGCAAAGCAAGGAATACTCAAGCTCCTCCTGAGGTAGGATTTATACCTAGTCTAATTTTTTTGAAGAATGATATTTTAAATGAAGGGAGATTAAATAAAATTTCTAAAGTCTATGACAAGTATCAAGAGATGGATAAGACTGAGATACATTCTATGATCATATCTCATATGATCAAGTTTAAGAAATCTATTCTTAAACTCAAAATAGTGATACTGGATAAGTTATGGAACATACTGGAGATCATGAAAAGACATGCAATAGAGGAAGGCATGAGTATTAGAAAAGAAACATTGGATACTCTTCTCCATGTATGATCACATGATGAGAAGGCTATTCTATTAGATCTGGTGAAGCCTCATCTCAAAACCAAGACAAGGACTTTACAAATTATGAACAAGGAGTATGAGTAGATAGGTAAAGAGACAAAAATATCATTTGCACAAGTATTTATGGATAGACACATATATCCATCAACAATTCCTACTACAAAAGTAATTCCAGCTCCTCCCAAATAGGTTATAGAACCAATGATTCAGAAAGCACCTATAACAAGTCCACAGATTTTAGCGCCCATAGTGACAATAACTTTTGATATAGAAAAAGACTCAAAAGATACTATAGTAGTTGATAATATCAAGATATCCATGACGACATCTGAAAAATACATGGACAAAGTTGATAAAGCATTTGTAAGCACTGAAGAAATGTGCACTAATGATACATCTGCACAACAAGATGAAGGTCCCTCCAATGATCCAACTGACTTGAATAAAGAAAAAGGTGATGAGACACCAATAAAAGAGATACTAGTAAAGAGTGATGGCATAGATACCAGTTAGAATATTATATTCTCACCATCCACTCAACCATCTACCTCATTTTTGTCAAGGTTAACTCCTGATTCAGCAAGTCTGGATGCATGGGGAGAAGAAGACCTAATCAAGATCAACGTTCTTGCTATGGAAAAAGAAAAAGAGAAACAAGTTATGAGGAACCCTTTCTTTTTGGAATCAGTGAACATATTGAATGACTTAGTGCTTGCTAACAAGAAAGTAGCCAAAGTTCAATCAGTTGAAGATGTGGACAGCATTCTGACAAACTTCAAATCACATTTTACAAGTCTAGTAGACTCTGCTACTAAAATTGCAGAAGATGAATATAAGAAGGAGAGATTGAATGAATTGGTAAATAATTTTACCTTAGACCTAAAATCTTTAAAGATTGGGTAATCCATACTGAAAGAATTAGTGGCTAAGGGAAAGGAAGTCATAGCAAACTCCATGGACAGAGTGAAGTTCACCTCTAAGCAGATTAAAAAGATAGAAGAGGCATAAATCATGGTGGATAACATCAGAAAATTAGTTGAAACATCCACACAAGACATGAACATATGCAATAATGTCTATCAAGGTCAGTTAGACAAGATTGAAAAGGCTAAGTTGGAAATCAACAAGATAAGAGTAAGACAAACTCAGTTGAGAAATGCACTTGCACCATCTCTGGCAGTCCTAAATGAGAACATCAAATAGATTGATGCCACCATTGTGACATATGACCAAGTTCCTTGCATGGATTTGATGAAAATGGAGAAACTAACATATGACCTATGCGCACATCTACATACAATTGATGCAATGAAAGTATTCTGGCAGAAAGAGATCCAATCTCTTTCGATTGTGTACCTTGAAGCTTACATGGAGTAAGTATGTAGAAGACTTACAAGTTTTTTGTACACATTTGTCATTAATGTCAAAGGGGGAGTAATATAGAATGTGTATTTATGGAGAGAAGTATATGTATATATGTAAAATATGTTATGATATACTGTTATTTTTTGTGTTAAGTCATTTTGAGAAACTTGGCCACATTCCTTTGTTGCCATAAATGAAAAAGGGGGAGATTATTGGAAAGTTGACTTCCTAAGGATGCATGACTCATTTTGTTTTTTTGTCATGGAAACAAAGTCATACTAATTTTTTGTTAAAGATAACTCAGAAGGAAAAACAACTAAGTATGGAAACAGGGTAGACAGAGATATTCAACGATCAACACATCAGCGCATGTGTGAGAGATTGAGTCAGCATATGTGCATTCATATATATGTTATATGACATGTGTACATACTAGATCCAAACATGCATAGTACAAAACAATAGTATGTAGAAGTTATATCAGTAGACCAGCAGTCTAGGTGACAGAGCATGGAAGCTAACTAGTGTTTTGATCAGCATGAATTATTTTGTTATGTAATGGCTAAGCGCCTTTGATTATATGTTTGTAATGATTTAATTAGCATTGTTGTAAACACACTTGAGCTGACTTGTTCAGAAGCATTGTGTATTTTTTTTTAGGGCCGACTAGAGTCTTGTTTTGGGTCACGCCTATTCGGATATGAACATATAAGTTTGTAATGTAAAGTTATGTTACAAGTGTCAATTATTATGTAAGAGGAAGATACAGAAGAGAAGTATGATGAAGTCAGTATATGATATAACTCTTTAAGAGAGTAAGAGAATTTATGCATACACGGAACTAATCAGACAACAATGTCATCACAACAGTTCACTTTTGATATAGTGTATATCAACTTTTAGAAGGTTGTTGTATGCACCCTAAAATGGTCGCCTAGACTTTGGGCCCCATTTATTATTTTATCAATTTATCAAATCCCTGAATCAATATTTTCAAATATCAACAATATCAATTATATCAATTTCCTTGATCAAATCATAATCAATTCAATATTTCTTAAGGTTTGAGCCTTATTTAATTTA
>MU227686.1:3104997-3133042 GCA_018584345.1 Thuja plicata
ATATGTTTCAGTACAAATCATGTGTTGGTTTCATGTTAGGTTTCATGTTAGGGATCAATATGGTCAAGGTTTCATGTTAGGGATCAATATGGTCAGGGTTTCATGTTACAGTTCATGTTAATATTTACGTTAAATTTTTTGTTTCTATTTCATGTTTTAATTTCATATTAGGGTTTGATGTTGGTTTCATATTAGGGTTTCACATGTTACTTGGTACGTGAAAATGTTATTAATAATATGAACTTCAAGTAATACTAGAATGTTTTCTAATGTCTAGTAATATTTTCCTAATGTTTTGTAACATTTTCTAAAGGTTTTGTTACCTGGTTCATGTTAGGGTTCTTGTTAGTTATGGTTTCATGTTAGGGTCCAATATGGTTAAGGTTTCATGTTAGGGTTAATGTTAGAGTTTATTTTGATTTATGTTTCAGTTTCATGTTAGGGTTCATTTGTTAGAGTTTATGTTTTCATAAGTAACATTTTCCTGTACTATTTGGTAACATTTTCTTAATGTTTTGAAACATATGCAATAAAACTAAATTAATTAAAACTAAATAACATTTTCCTAATGTTTTGTAATAGTTTCCTAATGTTTTGTAATATTTTTCTAATGTTTTGAAACATGTAATAAAACTAAATTAATTAACTAACTAACTAACATATGATTCTAACTAAAAAATAAATTTAAATCTATATTAAACAATATTTTATATTTTCTAAAATTAAAAATAACAAAATAAAAACAAAAAAACATCAAATAATAGTAAAACTACATTAATTTAACATAACAAAATTGAAAAACATTAAAAAAAAAACTAAAAAAAAATTCCTACCTATTTTCAGCAGAAGTAATCCTATTCTGCTCCTCAAATCTTGGAAGGTGCTTAGTGCAAATGAGCCGCTCTAACCAAATTTGGGGGTTTATATAGTTTTTATGGGTTTCGACTGAAACGGGTCTGGCAAGACCTATTTCAACTGGACATGTTTCAATCGGAACCCTTCTGCAACATCGATGCCACATGGCACCGCGTGTGCACCATGTATGTCTGGCCAAAATAGGTCTGGTCGAAAGGGATCCAGCCAAAATATGTATGACTGAAACATGTCAAATGGTCCCCATGTGTGACACAGTTTCATACTTTTACCCTTATTGTACTGGTATTATCACAATAGATAATGACTGGTTCAAGAATTTGCATATGCATACCTTCCAATAACTATTTGATCCATGCAATATTTGAGAAATTTGGAGTAGAAGTAACATGCTCTACTTCTGCCATAGATGGAGAGATGCATCCTTGCTTCTTGCTGATCCATGTGACAAGTTTGTCACCCATAAATAATGCTCCTCCAATTGTGTTCTTCCAATCATCAATGTTTCCAACCCAATCAACATCGGTAAAGACCTTAAGTTCAAATTTGCCTTCTTTTCTATACCATAAGCCATATTCCTTGGTATTCTTCAGATATCTTAGGATTCTTTTCACAACAGTAATATGTGATTCCCTAGGATTAGCAGAAAATATTGCAACTATTCCTACTGCATTTGTAATATCTGGTCTAGTATGTACAACATACATGAGTTTTCCAATCATTAATCTGTAAAAAGTTTGATTTACCTTTGATGACATGTCCACCTTTGTCAGCTTACATCCAGTTGGCATCGATGTTCCAACTGGTTTGGACTCTTCCATCTTGAATATTTACAATACCTCCTTGATGTAATTGGATTGTGTAATGAAAATACCTTTATCTTGTTGCATACAGATCTGCAGACCAAGAAAGAACTTGATCTCTCCAAATATAGACATCTCAAATTCTTTGCTCATTTCATTTGCAAATGATTTGCATAGCATATCATTGCCTCCAAATGTGATGTGATCAACAAATATTTCAGCAATCAAAATGTTAGCATCAATATCTTCCTTCAAATAAAGATCATTGTTTTCACTAGTCCTTACAAATCCAATACTTATGAGATAGGAATGAAGTCTTTCATACCAGGCTCAGGGTGCTTGTTTCAATCCATATAAGGCTTTTTGAAGTCTATATACTATGTTTCTCTTGTTTGGATCAACAAACTCTTCTAGTTTCTCAATGTATACCTCTTCCTCACGTATTCCATTTAGGAATGTAAACTTGACATCCATTTGGTATACCTTGAAGCCTTTATATGCAGCATAAGAAAGTAATATTCTTACTCTTTCTAGCCTAGCAATGGGTGCCAAGGTCTCTCCATAGTAAATTCCTTCTTCTTGTGAATACCCTATTTATACTAGTATTACTTTGTTTTTGGTGACTTCTCCATTCTCATTCAGTTTATTCTTGAATATCCATTTTGTACTGATGACATTCTTGTCATCTAGTCTTGATACAAGTGTCCATGTCTTTTTTTATCTATCTACTCAATTTCCTAATTCATAGCACTTATCCATTCATCATTATCAACTGTAGCATTGACATATTTGGGCTCATAATCACAAATAAGACATCTTGTGTTTAGAGACTTACTTCTGGTTCTCATACCAGCCTTCTTGTCTCCTATGATCTGGTCCTATGGATGGTTCCTTCTAACATATCTTGCAATTACAGGTTCAATCCTCTATCTATCATCATGATCATCATTTTGTTCTTCATTCTTTTCTCTATCATTTGGTACATCATCTTGAGCAATATCCTGATCATTGGTATTTGCAGCCTAATCATCGGGTGTAATGATCTATTGCTCAGGAGCTCTCCATTGTTGGTTGGGTAGAGTGTCAGGTTCCTCATTGTAAGCAAACCTAATGTAGTCTTCTGGTTCTTTAGTGCTTTCCTTTCATTCATCTTTGCAAATTCATCTATCTTTACATTTGCATTTTCAACAATTTTGTTAGAGGCTTTATTGAGACATTTATATGCCTTTCTCTTGGTGAAATACCCTAGAAAGATTCATTCATCACTCTTGTAGTCAAGCTTTCCATTTCTATCATCTTTTAAGATATAACATTGACTACCAAAGATCTTGAAGTAACTTACATTGGGTGTGTAGCCATACCAAAGCTCATAAGGTGTCTTCTTGGTGTCTTTCTTCAATTGTACTCTATTCAGTGTGTAAAAAAATGTACTGACAACTTCCCTCTAGAAGATTTGGTTGATTCCTCTCTCTACCATTAGTGTCCTTGCACAATCAACAATGGATATGTTCCTTCTTTCAGCAATCCCATTTTGTTGTGGTGTTCTTTGTGCAGAAACCTATCTTTTTATTCCATGATCATTGCAAAAGTTAGTGAATTCATCTGAAATAAACTTCCCTCTTCTATGTGATCTTAAGAATTTTAACTCCTTACCACTTTGTTTCTCAACCATTTCTTTGTACCATTAAAACATCTTAAATGCTTATGATTTATCTTTTAGAAACATAACTATCATCATTCTAGAAAAATCATCAACAAAGAGAATAAATTACTTATCTCCATAGTTTCTCTTTTTCCTCATTGGTCCACATAGATCAGTATTGACTAATTCTAGAATTGCATCAGATGTATGGTTTTTTTCTTTTGAAACTAGACTTAGTCATGTTGCCTTTTTGACAATTCTTACACATGATGTTGTTAGGCTTAGTCATCATTGGAAAGCCTCTGACATTTCTCTTTTTGCTAATCTTTATCATGTTGTCAAAGTTCACATGACACAATCTTTTGTGCCACACCCATGTCTTCTTTTGTAGCAAACAAAAAAGTGGTGTCAATATCATTTAGATAGAATAAGTTACCTTTTGTCTACTCACCGGTACCAATCAAACTTCTTGATTTATTGAAGATCTTTTCCTTCTTATTTTCAAATGCTACTCTATGACCTGAATTATTCAACTGAGAAACACTCAATAGATTATAATTCAATCCATTTACCCAATAATCATTTTCACATTTTATCTGGTTATTAAACATTATAGTTCCTCTACCTTCAACTGGACAAGGTGTATCATTACACATTCTTTCTGAACCACCATAATAGTATTCAAAAGTCTCAAATTTTCTTGTCACCGGTCATTTGGTGAGCGCAACCACTATCTATGATCCAAACATCATTTTTACTAACCTTAGATATGAGTGCAGTTTCTACATACCTTTCCTCATCATCATGTGAATCATCTTTTACTATAGCAAACATCATCTCAATGTCTTCATCGGATTCAGTATCAATATATTCATCTTTTCATTTAGATAGGTAACTGGCCTTCTTTCCATTGTCCTTTTAGTCTCGAGTATCTCTTCTTTCTGAATGTCAGTAGCTTCTGTAATCACTTCTGTTAGACTTCTTCTCAAATGATCTGTCATTACTTCTATCATCTTTTCTTTTGTTAGGACATCTTGAAGCAAAGTGTCCAATCTTTTTAAAATTAAAACAAACAAGTGGTAATTTACCTTTGTATTTACCTTTTCCTCTCTGTAGTCTTCTAGCGATAAGTGCTTCAATTTTATCAAGATCTTCTTCCTCACTTTCATTATCACTATCCCTTCTCATATTTCTTTTATGACTTGATTTACTTGTTCTAATAGAAGTTTTGAATGCAGACTCTATATTTGGTAAGACACTATTATCAAAGTTATTCATCTCAAATGAAATAAGTCTTCCAATCAAACTATTTAGAGTAACATTGTTATTTGCTTCTGCTCTCATTTCTTGAATGGCTGATACCCTAATAGCATATGTAGGCAGTAAGGTTCTTAGAATTTTACTTACCACTATATATTCTTCTAGTACACCTCCAACTCCTTAGATAGAATTACTACCTCTTTGATTCTTGTGTTGTATTGTGTGATTTTTCCACCTTCCTTCATTTTGAGATCATCAAAATTTCCTCTGAGGCTTTCTGTCTTGGCTCTCAAAACATTCTTGTCACCACCATGTACAAGCATCAATTTGTCCCACATCTTCTTTATATTCTTGAAGGTTTTCACATCTTCAAATTTATCATCAGAGAGTGAGGAAGCAAGCTCTATTATCATGCAGTTTTACTCATGCTTCTCTCTCATTTTTTCAACTATGGGTGCACCTGTGGGAAACACATATTCAGTATCTACGTATTGAGTAACATCATTTCCAAAACTTGATAAGTGGAGTCTTATTCTACTCTTCCATGAAGAAAAATAATCTTTGTTCAGCTTGGGCACATCTCATCTATTCATCTTGTGATCTTTAGCTTAGGTCTTGAAACCTTCCTTCTAAGAATACAAGCTCTGATACCAATTGTTAGTAATAACTAAGAGACGGGGGGTGGATCACTGCCTCAAAATCAATCTCTTAAATCAACCCTTAAAACTTATATCCACATATTATGCCTCTAGTTATCTTTTGTCCTACAAGATGAATGCCTTGAAATACTTATAAAAATTTACTACTTGTCAGATTGTTTTGTTAAACCTTCTTCTATATGTTTACTGATAAGAAGTCATTCGTTTACCAAAACACAGTAAATAAACAGAGTATACCGATCAATCCAGAATTGCATATGAAATCTAAAACTATAAAGAAACGAAACATAAACACATGACACATGGATTTTTAACATGGAAACCATGTTAAGGGAAAAACCACTGGGACCGGTACCTCAAATTTTCACTCTTCTGAAGTGAGCCCTGTTAAGGGCCAACCTTGTTAAAGGTTACACACACACTGTTAGGTGTGACCTTGTTAGAGGATTTAGAAAGATAGTTTGTCACCTAGTATCTGGCATCTAATTCTACCATAATTGATCAAACACTCACTTGGCCTGTCAATAGGTATCGGGCATATCCAATGCTACTTTATATTACCAAACTTTTTGATACTCCTTCAGATGTATCTCAATTATAGAAGATAGTTGAGTCCTACTTGGTTAAGAGATGTGATGCTTCAATGGTTAAACTGAAATACTAATGATCTGTTCATACATACAACTCAATTGCATATTTTTAGATCTATTGTAACTACATTACCTCTCTGATCAATATAGTCAATTTAATACCTTTTCTCCACATTGTTCTGCTCTGTGACGTTGTCTCACTATTTGTCAGTGTCTATAGAATCTAGCTCTTTCCTCAGCTTGTTGATCTAGACTGAAAGAAGTCTTTCTTCTCCTTCAAAATTTCTTTTGCATCTTTCCTCTTCTCTCTTGTTCACCCCAAAATTTGTAATGAATTGATTTTGTCTCTTTATAGACATGTTTCACCATTTCTTGGCTTTCTCTATCTTGGCTTGTTCCACAATTCTCTCCAATAGATTTAAAGAAAATCTCTAGTCTTATCTCATAGAGATCTTCTTTCCAACTAGACAAAGAAACTTTAAATCAATTACTTATCTCTTGCTTTATCTGGATGATTAAAACAATGATAAGTATTAGTTAACCCTATAAATAGCTCTTGCGAGCTAAGCATTTTATCATTTCTAAACTCTCTGTTCTTTTGGTCAACACTTCAATTACTCATCAGTGATAACTATTTGTTCCGTTGGTGTGACTTCAGTTGTCTTTGGGAACTCCGTCCGTTGGAAAACACTGTAATTTTGTTCCACTGGGTTACTCTATTCTTTTCTCGTTGAGCAACACTGTGACTTTTCTCATCGGTAATGTTGTGCATTTTCTCATTGGGTAACACTGTGACTTTTCTCTTTTACTATGACCATCGGTGTGCACTCCGTCAATGTATGCAGTCACTTTGTGAATACTTGACTTATATGCATTACTGATAGCATATCCTTTTATTCATTGGTTCCTTGAATTATTTGGCATTATTTCCATGACCATATCAAGTTGACATCAATGACAATACAATACATTAGCTGATTTAATTCCTTGCATGATCATCAATTTAACATCTTCAAACATTCAATTAGTTAGATGTCATCAGAGTCACCCTTCTTCTTGTTCTTTTCTTTGATTCTTAGGGCTAATTGATGACACCTCTGAACTATAGTCAGTGTCCACAAACTGATTTATTCTTGGATGTTCCATTTCAATGCACCCAACTACCTAGGAACCTTCATTGATTCCTCTTCTTGTTTCTTAGACCTAAGACACAATCTTTGGAATTCCTCTGTATAAGAGGCCACATCTAAGTCTTTTTTCTTAAAATTCTATCTTTTCCAATGGAGTTGAATCTCATAGTCCTCTTGCATATAATTTTCTTTTAGCTTGATCACCATTGCATTCCAATTGGCTATGGGCTGCTTACCCAATCTAACCCTCTCATATTGAAGGTATTTCCACCATGTTAGGGATGACCCTTTGAGTCTTTATTTGGCCACCTTGATATTTTGTTCTTCCGTTACCCCTTCACACTTGAAATTGTTCTCCATTCCTTCAATCCAATCCATCATTGCTTCAATGTCCATTTTCCCACTAAACAATGGTACACCTTCCAATGTATTTCCTCGTAGGGCTTTTATGGCTTTTAGGAAGTTTTATTCATTCAAGATAGGGTCTAGTTTAGGGATAAGGTCTTCCTCAGCAATTTTTTTTACAACTATCACTACTTTCAACTTCTTTGTTTCTAGTTGCTACATTAGTAACTTCTTCTACCCTTATCTTCCTTCCTTATAAGGATTCTTCAATGAGTATGTTCTTCTCCTTTTTCTCATCCACTTCTTTAGCTAGCTCTACATTAGTCACCATGCTTGACTCTCCTACTAATTCACCAGTAGCTACATACATACACTGAATTCCCAAGTCTTCAACTTGCTCTAATACCAATCTGATGTAACAACAAGCCTTCCTCTCCTACCCTGCCCTCCACTAGGGTCTTTAATAGGCCTCTTCTCTAGCCTAATTAGGTTTCTTCACTAACCCTAACCTTCAAGGATCCTTTCCACAAGATCCCACTCCAATTTAGCCTGAGTACACCAATAAGGAATTCATACTACTCAACACCTAACCATAGTTCTCTTCTTGTCCATATTCAACAAATTGATCCAAATTGATCAAGAACTCTTCCATATGGATAGGTAGGCTTCTAGATGGTTAATTGGATCCAATCAAATTTTTACAAACACCTTTTACCATGGAACCCTAAATGAGTGCCAAGAAGCAAGTCAAATTCACCCAAAATAGGGCTACAACCATTAGGCCTATTGAGGCAATTCTTCCCAAATATCCTGCAAAAATCCTTAAAAATTTGGAAAACTAGTATTGGATTATGATACCCATTATAAATAACCTAAATATTTTCTATGTCTTACTTCCCAAAGGTGTCCATATAGTGGCTCCGATAATCATGCCTAAAAATTAGGATTTTCAAACATTAAGACTGTCTACACAAAGGATTTGTTTCTTGGTTCTCTAAACCCTTCACCCAATATTCTCCTTAATCTTGGGGCTCCTCCAAACACCACAATACTTCTACACAATCTCTGATTGAAGAAATCAATGCTTTCAATCCCTCCAGTTAGCTCTGCAACTTCCTCTAATCCCTAGCCATGCAACTCTGGCTTGCCTAGGGAATCACATTAAAAATATCTCCCTTTCTTTCATGGGCCCCTCCTTCACTGTACAATATTTACATAGAGGCATCTCCCTAATCCCAAAGGCCCATGCAAACTCCATGGTGGGAAGAGGTCTTATGACCCCATTTCCAAAAGTTGCTTGGTTCAGACCAGCAACTGGATTAAAACAAAAAGAATTTACAAAACCAACTAAATTAACACCAAATGTAAATATACCACCACAAAGAATCTCAAAACACACTACCCTAACATATTCAGGAGTTAAATTACAAAATCTATTCCATGAAAATTCAAAATGCTCAGAAAAACAAGAACTTCAACTGTTTCCTTGATAATACAGTTTGTACAATAACTTTGCAAAATCAACCAACCTATTCACAAGGTCAAGGGAGGTATTTTATAGGTTTCCATGGTCCTATCCCAATATTTTCAGATAGTTATAACCCTCCAATTCCCTAAGAGACATTATTGCAAGAAATGTTGTCAATGTTGTCAATGACAACATTGACAACTTTTGCAACTTTTGTGCTTCTTGCATAAAACATGAAAAAACACCTCAAGAACTTAGCAAATTGCATAGTTAGGATAAGTAAACATCAAATAGGCCTTTTAAACCTTACTTTTCCAATTTTACCCCTGGATGGATCATTTTTCACTATTTCCCCAACATTGGCAATGTGGAACAAAAGAGCAACTTTGGACATTATTAAAAATAAAAATCTCTAAAGATGTAAATAGAACTCCTCATTCAACTCCAAACATCCTAGGACCCTCCTAGTCCTATTATTTCACTATTGGTGTGGCTAGGAACACTACAAGACAAAAACACTTAGAAGCCCTAGGTTACATTGTAGCCTTACCTAGGTCCTCCTGCACCACTTGTTAAGGTGCCTAACCAAGGAGTATGGGAAGACATGGGATTTACTCATTCTCCAAGAAGAGTATGCATACAATTATAGTGTTAAAAAATCCATAGGAAGAATCTCATTTTACTTTTTTTATGGGATGACACCAAGGGTTGTATGTGAGTGATAGAAGTAACCCCAAGGTGTGCTTCACAATTCACTAGACAGGATCTTTCTTATCCTAATCAACTTAGGATCCTATTCTTCACTATAGAACCACACTATTCAATAGACACTGAGTCCAAGACTTCTCTTAACTCTTATCTAAGAGTCAAAACAATTGTGGTTCACCTTGAGGGACAACTATCTCAGTTTTATATCTATGCTTTCATTGGCTTTGAAGAGTCCCAAAGCTAAACTCTTCATACCAACACCTCCCATGCTACAAGGGTCTTGTACTCACTTTGAATTTTTGTTCTATATCCACTCAAATCAAATCCCATAACTCTTCAATCCCAAGTTAGTCAAGTTTAAAATTCATACCCAATTTGTCCTATTAGGCCGAGAAGATCAATTAACCATATTAAGTGAGTTTTTTAAGATTTTCTCTGAAAACTTCCACACAACCCGTCAAACCAATTTAGGATTCAGACACCCTTTTGGAAAACCTAAAATATTTTCAAGTTCTATGGTTCCCAATCTATCCGTACACCTTTGTCCTGAAATGTAGGGCTATGAGACCTATTTTGGCTCCTCACTAGCTCTCTACTGATTTCTATTCAAAAATCAATCAAGATGGATTGGTTGGGATCTGAGCTTGAAACTAGGGACCTATGAGAACCTCTAAAAATTGACACCACACTTGTTTCAATTCTCCCTTTCACACCCTTGTCTCTACATATAGGTTTTTAACTGTCACTCATGTAGTCAAGCTGTCCTAACTCACCTAGGGCATGACTTTATAAATAGAAAAATGTTTCTCCTAACCTCCTACTTTAATATATACACTATATAGAGGCTCCCTTAAGACATTCATTCAAGCTTTTTTTTCCCACAATTGAATTTCATGGGAGAGCCATGAAACCAAAATTAACCTGATTTACACCTGCCGACTACCTAGTGTGAAGATATTTTCCTACATCTAACAAATAAACTCATAATTATTAATAATCTAAATTAAAATATCTTATAAATACCCCTACTACTTGATTCCATAGTTGGATCTTATGTTTCCATCCATTAAAACACCATAAACTTGCAAATTAGTTGACTGTGTGCTGTTTTCAGAAAAAACTTGCTTTCTTGCTCTCCAAAAGTTGCATACATTAACACTACCTTGGGAAACAAGCCATATAGTGTCTAAATATAATTTACCCTCCATTTCATTCCATGATCATTCATTTTCCACACCTAGAAAAGAGGGGATCCAGAGTTTTCGAGTTACATGCAACACTTGACAAAAGTTGCAAATGTTGTCATGACAACTTTTGCCATCTTTTGTATTTATGATGCAAACTAAAAACTAGGTCCTCTAACCAATTTAGTTTTATGAAATAACCTCATTAATGACTCATGAATCATATTTATCACTCAACATGTGTCTAGGAAACAATTAGAACCTACTTCCCACCTTTAGACCAAACTAGGACTAAACTAGTAAAAGCAACTAACAAAGACTAATAGTAAACTTAGCACTAACACTAATTCACCTAGTCACTCAACATGACCTTCTAAGGCCTTAAGAAAACACACACACACTAACTTGGCTAAGGTCAGTTACAAGCCAAAACACTAGGGCTTTGAGGATTGCCTAGGTGCTCCTACACCATCCTCCCCTAAACAAAAGACTTCAATCCATCCTTGGATTGAGTGAGTTGAGATCAACACCCAACTTCTTAAAATTAGTTTCCTTGATCCATACTGCATCTGTATCTAGTTTACCAATTATTCTCTATACTCCATCTTTCTAGTCTTCTTGTATACTCTAGAATCCATAATTTTCTCTGCTTGTTTGATTTGTGCAGATGGCAAGTGTAGTTCTTCAACCTCCTATATTACTTTATTCAAAATCTAATAAGCATCAGGGATTGGACCTTTGTAAAGTACTAAGTTTGCAACATTAAAGACTAGAGATAAACCCAAATCCTCTGGAAGTTCCACCTTATAGACATTGGCTCTATACTTGGCTAGTATGACACATGGGCCAATTCTTCTTATCTAAGATTTATGAGGTGTTCCTTTCTTAAGTCTTGCCTGGTTGAGGTGAATCATGACTAGATCTCCAACCTTGAATTGGACATCTCTTCTTCTTTCATCCACTTTACTCTTGATCTTCTCTATATTGTCAATGAGTGTCTTCCAAACTATCTCATGTACTTCTTGCATTGAATGGGAAAAATCACCATTATAACCACTCCCTTTGGCTCCATCCTCCAGGTCTTTGATCTGATAAATTGCTCTTGGATGAAGACCATAGACTATTTCAAAAGAAATTTTCCCTGTAGTCCTATTCATTGTTTCATTATAAGCATACTCTACTTGTCCAATGAGTTGGTCCCAAACTTGACCATACTCTTTTGTTAAACACCTTAGGAGATTTCCAAGACTCCTATTTACTACCTCTATCTGACCATCTGACTCAGGATGGTAGGGAGATCCAAATGATAGATTAGATCTAAGATTTTTCCACAGAGTCTTCCAGAAATGGCTTATGAATTTGGTGTCTCTATCAGACACTATACTCAGTGCTAAACCATGAATTCTAAAAACCTCCTTAAAGAATAAAGAAGATATCTAAATAGCATCATTGGTTTTCTTACAGGGTACAAAGTGTGCCATTTTACTAAATCTGTCTACAATCACATAGACATTGTCCATTCCTTTTCTTGTCTTGGGAAAACCTAATACAAAATCCATACTTAGATATTCCCATGGTCTGGTTGGAATGGGAAAAGGTTGATATAGGCTTGCATTTGTAGATGTTCCTTTGGCCTTCAAACAAATAACACACCCTTCTACATATCTCTTCACATCCAAATTAATCTTGGGCCAAAATTAGAATCTTTGGACTAACTCTTGAGTTTTTTTAACCCCAAAATGGCCACTAAGTTCCCCATTGTGTTTCTCTTGTATAAGATTCTCTCTAATAGACCCTCTAGGGATACATAGTTGACTCCCTTTAAACAATAGACCAGACTTTAAAGTGTACTCATAGTATTGACTATGAAAGTTGTTTTTATACTGTATACATACCTTGTAGATGTCTGTAAAGTCCTCATCTTCACCATATAGGTCCTTCAAATTTTCAATTCCCATAATTTGTAGTTGAATTTCTTTAATGGTCAATGCTCTTCTGCTCAAATCATCTACAAATTATTATGCAACCCTTGCTTGTGCCTGATATTGAAAGTATAGGCTTGTAGCTATTCAACCCAATTCATGTGCATGTGACTCAATTTGTCTTGTCAGTTTAAGAAACTCAATGCTTGATTGTCTGAATAGATAATGAAATCCTTTGGAAATAGATAATGCCTCCATTTTCTCAGTGAATGTGCAAGAGCATACATATCTAGGTCATAATAAAAATACTTCTTCTTAGCTTCACTCAACTTCTCCAAGTGGAAAACCACTAGTCTTCCCTCCTAACTTAAGAAAACTACAATTTCTATGTTACTGAAATCACATTCCACTATGAATAGCTTCTCAAAGTTTGGAAAAACCAAAATTGGTTGTGTTTAAATATTCTTTTTTAGTAGCTCAAAACCTTTGTTAGCTTTCTCATTCCACACAAACTTAGTCTTCATGCCTCCCTTAATTGTACCTAACATAGGAGCACATATTGCATTAAATTGTTTAATAATTTTCCTATAGTATTGTGCAAGGCCATGAAAAATTATTACCTCAATACTTGTTCTTGGAGTAGGCCAGTTGATAATGGCCTCAACCTTGCTTGTGTCCATTTTTAAGTTACCCTGAAATAGCACAAAACCAAGGTACACCAGCTCTGTCTTGATGAATTCACACTTTTCTAATTTTATCATCAACTTCTCCTCCCACAACTTCTTATAAACCAATTTTAAGTGTTTGAGGTTCTCTTCTCTTGTCTTACTATAAATGATTATATCATCTAAGTAGACCACTATAAAATTTCCATTGTACTCTTTAAGTACTTCATTCATCAACATCATGATTGTTGATGGTGAATTTGACAACCCAAATGGCATGAAAAGCCACTCATATAGTCCTTCTGTAATCTTGAATGTGTTTTTCCACTCATCCCCTTCATTTACTCTGATTTGATGGTAGCCACTTTTTAGGTCTATCTTTATAAAGTACAATTCTCCTCCTAGACAGTCCATTAGGTCTTTTATCCTAAGGATAGGGAACCTATACCTAATGGTTATCCTATTCATTTCTCTAGAGTCTATAAATAACCTCCATGTTCCTCCCTTTTTAGGTGCTAGGATTGTGGGCACGACACAAGGGCTAATTCTCTTTCTTATAAGGCCTTGTTCTAAAATCTCTTGGATTTGCCTAGCAATCTCTTCATTTTGTTGGGGAGTCATTTTATAGGCTACCTTTTTGGGTAGGGTGGCTCCTGGTATTAGTTCAATCTGATGGCTTATAGACCTCTTGGGGGGTAAGGTTGATGGTTTTCCATCACTTACTATTCCTTGATACTTTACTAGCATCTCTTGAACTTCATTTGGCAGCTCTGTCCTCTTCACTATTCTGTCTACATTTTCTTCTTTTGGTCTTAAAACCATTGCAAAACCAATTCCCTTTCCTTCTTCTAGAGTCTCCATGAACTCTTTCTCACTTACCATTAGTACATTAGGACTAGTAGACTTCAACTCTGCATCCTCCAATAGTGACTGAATCTTGTATGTCACATTGTCCTTCTTGAATGAATATCAGTTCTTTGCTCCATCATGTATTGTATTTTTGTTAAATTTCCATGGTCTACCTAGGATCAAGTGACATGCATCCATAGGTAAGACATCACATACAACTTTATCTTTATATATCCCAATGGAGAATTCTACCCAAGCTTGATCATTAACTAGGACATGTTGTCCTTTGTTTAGCCAAGTGACCTTATAAGGATTAGTGTAGGGTATCCTTGTCATTTTCAACTTGTTGACTGCCTCCTCCGACACAATGTTGTCAGTAGACCCTAATTCTATGATGACTCTACAAACTTTTCCCATCATTTTTTATTTCACTCTAAATAGTGACCTCCTCTAGCTTGACTCTTCTTTGACTGGCTCTCTAATCAGAGTCCTTCTCATCACGAGATTCTCTCCCTCCTCTAATTCTAATGGCACTTCAGGGTTCTTGTTTCCACTTGTCTCTTCATGAACATAGTTCACTCTTTTGTCCCCTCCTTGAGAGGTAATTCCCTTCTCTGGACACCTATATGCCAGATTTCCTGAATGATTATAGTGGTAGCACTTCATATTGGCAAAATAGTTGCCTCTTCCTTGACTACTGCCTCTTCCTCTATTGTTAGAGTTCCTTCCTCTACTTGGAATCCCTCTATTGAAGTTTTCTACATGTAATTCAGTGAGCTTAGTGTCTGATGACTCTTAGATTCAAATATTCTTCCTCCATAACCACTTCTTTGTCCTCTAGTGTCTGTTCCTCTACCCCTTCCTCTTGAAGTCTTGGAGTCTTGTTTCTTCTTCAACTTGTCTTCCACCTAAATAGGAATTTGGTGGTATTTCTAGACTGTACCTAGAGTCAAAAGACTCATCTCATCTTGAATGGTCTAATTAATTCCATTAAGGTACCTTTCTACCTTCACTTTCTCATATTATGCTACTCTTGACCTCATACAACGTCTCTAAAACTCTTCAGTGTATGAGTTGACATCTAGGTCTTTCTGCCTTAGACCTTGTCTTCTCTTATGTAATTGGATTTCATAATTGGTGTTGGAGCACCCTAAGGTCTTTAGAGATATCTTTAGAAATTTTTGTTTGTAGGTTGGTTTGGCCAACCATCCATGAATAAGGACTAAAATATAAATTCCCTAGTGTGATTAGAGGTATAATTAGAGTTAGGAAGATTAGGGTTTGTGTGTTGTTTGAGTTTAGTTGATTCTAGGGGACTAGAACCTAGAAGTCAACTCAAAAGTCAAAGGGTTTACCAAAGTATCGAAGTGGGAAGATTTTTAAAATTTTAATGTTATTAAGTCATTTGGGGTCAATTGGTAAGGTTTGGAACCATATAGGACTCCCAAAGTGGAAAACTTGTCAATTTGACAAAAGTTGTCATGATAACTTTTGAAAGTTGTCATGACAACATTTCCTAGATTTTAGGAATTGGCTCTTATGCTGCTGAAATCCCAACCAGAGGGTCTAGACAGGTGGGATAGAAGTATATAAGGTTAATTCAACCCTAATCTGATAGTTAGATTTGGTATTGTACAGACTGGTGTTTAAGAAGGAGCAATTTACAGTGTAATTAAGATACAAAACCATCATCCATCACTTTATTGGATTGAATGGATTAAATGAAAGAATATATAGTATTTGAAATGTAATTCCTAGTATCTTTGTGGCATTATATTGATTAGATGTTCTTGTTGGTTAAGTTTTATTTAAATTCTTGCATTCTATGAGTTCATTGGCCGGTTTTGGTCCAGTCATGTAAAGAATGGCTTTCTTTGGTGTTCACATGGTTAAAAATCCATGACCACTTGTAATCCATAAGAACCTTATATATAATTTGTAAATTTGGCTTGTGGATTATGTGTGTAGAGGGGAAGCATGAAAATAATCAGGCCCTAGGCGAGTACTAGATATTTTGGCTAGGGTGACTGAGTAGTGCAACAACAATGGAGGTTGCAAATTGATTGGTATATGACAATCAATGATTGTGGAGTTTAGGGGCATGAGGTGTAGACCTTTTGATGGAAGGAGTATTTTAGAGGAGCTCATTAGATGAGTGATTGAAGATCAAGAAACTAGACCAACCATCATGTCCTAGAAACCCTTATTTTTAGGGGTTTGGTAGAAGTCCATTGTACGGACAAGATAGGAGTTAGAGACCTAGAAAATATTGAAGGGGAAGAAAAACCCAGAAAGAATATGGGATTTTATTCTAGGTTTGTTAAGGGGTTTTAGGAGAAAAATCACCCCTTCTATGTTTTGGAGGGATAATAGGCCTAAAAGGGCTACAAGACCTAAAAGACTTGATTTTGGAACTCGATTGGAAAATGGGTGTAAAATCGACAAAATTGAATCCATAAAGGTTGGATTAGACCTAAGGAGAGTTGGGAAACCAATCCTTAAGAAGTTGAAACCATTGGAGTGGCAGGTGGTTAGAGAAGCCATGGATGCATGAAGGCTATGGAGGAGAGATTATAGAAGAGTTTGAATTTGGTGGAGGGCTCCTTGTGAATTAGGGGATTAGGAAAGAATCCTCTAGTTAGGGTAGAGAAAGAGACCCTAAGGAAGACTAAGAGAAGGTCTTAGAGAGCTATAAGGCTGTAGGAGAGGAGCTACCCATCAAATTGGTATGAGAGCCATTGAAAGGCTTGGGAGTGGAATAGTGCCTGACAAAGTGGAGTGAATCCATAGGTGAGAAGATCATGGTGACCAATGCAGAGTTGGCCAAGGATTTGTTAGAGAAACAAATCAAGAATAGGATTCTTGAAGAAGAAATGGAGGAAATGAAGATAACGATGGAAGAAGCGGTAGATACTGCTAGAAAATTGAGAGAAGAAATGCATGAAGGGATAGACAAAGGAAAGAAACTAGTACAAGAGGAGATAAAACCAGAGCCTGACCCTCTTCTACCTAAGGAACCATCCCTCAAAGAACTCAGGGCATTGATTGGGAAGGCTCTAGAAGGAATACCAACATTCTCTGGTAAGATGGACACTGAAATGGTTATGGAATGGCTTGAAGGGATGGAAAACCACTTCTAATGTGATGGGATCACAGAAGCCCAAAAGTTGAAGATATCTAAGACAAGGCTAAGAGGTAAAACACTTACATGGTGGAAGTTCTTGCAGGAAGAAAGAGAGAAAGAGGGAAAGAAGCCCATATAAAATTGGAAGACCATGGTTACAAAGTTGAAGGACAATTACCTTCTAAAGCATTATGAAATTCAACTAAATGAGAAGAGACAAAACCTTAAGCAAAAAGACCTAGATGTGCTAGCCTATACTAAAGAATTCCAAAAAAAAATTCTTAGATCAAGAATCCAGGAGACGAAGAGTATCAAAGTTGCAAAATACCTTAATGGTTTAAGGTGGAGAATTTAGGAGGAACATAGTCTCTCTACCCTGACTTCCATTCATAGTTGGTTTCAAATGGCTTTGAAAGTGGAAGAGAAACTCAAGAAGAAACAAGATTCTAGTTCAAGAAATAGAGGAAGGGGTAGAGATAATAGAGGTGGCCATAGAGGAGGTTCAAGTGGAAGAAGAAGTGATAGTAGAGGACAAGAATATTCCAGATATGCAGAGAAAGGACAAGAGTCAAGCAATAGGGGTGGATACAATAATAGAGGAAGAAGTTCCTATAATAGTGGAAAAGGAAGATCAGGAGGTTTTGGGAGAAGCTCTCAGTTTTGTTCAATGAAATGCTACAATTATGGATAGTTGGGAAACCATGCATATAGGTGCCCAAATAAACCAACATCCTCACAAGGGGAGAAGAAGATAGCTTATGTCTAGGAAGAAGATTTCTCTAAACAATCAGAGGTGAGTCTAGATTCAGAGAAAGGAGATCACCTTATGTTGAGAATAATCCTAATCAAGACACCCATCAAAGATGAGCACAAGTAGAGGAGGGCTCTTTTCAGAGTCAAGTGAAATATATTGGGGAAAGTATGCAAGGTGATCATTGATTCATGGTCAACAGATAATGTCATATCTGAGGAGGCAGTACAGAAGTTGAAGCTCACTAAAATCCCACATGTATGTCCTTATAAAGTTACATGGTTGAATAAGGGTCAAAAAATCTTGGTGAATGAACAAGTGTGGGTAGAGTTTTATATTGGGAAGTATCAAGATAGGATACTGTATGATATGTTTCCAATGGGTGCTTTCCATTTGTTTCTTGGAAGACCATGGCAGTATGACAGAGAAGCTGTCCATAATGGGAAGGATAACAAGTATTCCTTCAAGAAAAATTGGTTGACATTCAAGATACAGTCCTTAATAGAGGAAGACACAACAGAGAAGGTAGATTCCAGTACCTTGATGATGAGTGGGAAATAATTCCTAAAGGATATGAAGGATGAGGAAGCTGGTTATGCAATATTGCTAAAGCCAAAGGAGGAGGAGAAACTTAAGAAAAAACCTATGCCAAAGGAGGTGAGAGAACTGTTGGAGTAGTTCAAAGACATCGTATGTAAGGCTACACTGGCTTCACTACCACCAAAGAGGGAGATAAATAATCAAATTGATTTCATACCCGGAGCATCCTTACCAAACAAAGTTGCATACAAGATGACACCAGAGAAAAACAAGGAGATATCAAGGTAAGTGCAAGAGTTGTTGGATCAAGGATTGATATTGAAAAGCATCAGCCCTTGTGCTGTCCCAATGGTTTTGGCTCCTAAGAAGGGAGGTAAGTGGAGGATGTGTATTTATTCTAGGGCTATAAATAGGATAACTATCAGGTATAGATTTCCAATTCCTAGAATAGAAGACTTGATGGATTTCTTGTGGGGTGCTAAGTACTTCTCTAAAATTGATTTAAAAAGTAGATATTATCAAATTAGGATGAAAGAGGGTGATGAGTGGAAGTCTCCATTTAAGACTACAGAGGGGTTGTATGAATTCTTAGCTATGTTCTTTGGGCTTACCAATGCACCAAGCACCTTTATGAGGGTGATGAATGAAGTCTTGAAAGACTATATAGGTGTTTTTGTAGTTGTGTGTTAAGATGACATCGTCATTTTCAATAAAACCAAAGAGGATCACATGAGACACTTGGTGTTAGTGTTGAAGAAGTTGCAGGAGGAGAAACTCGCCATAAACCTTGAGAAGAGTGAGTTTATGAAAGAAGATTTGGTCTACCTTGGTTTTGTAGTTTACAAGGTTGATTTGGAAATGCACAAAGAGAAAGTGGAGGACATATTGAACTGGCCTACTCCTAAGATAGTGACTGAAGCTAGGAGCTTCCATGGGTTAGCCCAATTCTATAGGAAGTTCATTAGGAGATTTAGTGAGATTTGTGCTCGAGTCCTAGAGACTATCAAAGGAGGATTGAAGACTAAATTCATATGGACTAAGGCAGCTAATGATGGATTTGAAAGTTTGAAAAGAGAAGTAGACACTCAAATTATATTGTTGTTAGATAGCTTTGACAAACCATTCATTATGGAGTGTGATACAAGAAACATTGTAGTAGGAGCTATCCTAAACCAAGAAGGAAGATCTGTGGCCTTTTTTAATGAAAAACTAAATGAGGCTAAGTCTAGGTACTCTTCCTATGACTTGGAGCTATATTCTCTTTTGCAAGCCTTAAAGAAGTGGAGGCACTATCTTTTGCCTAAAGATTTTTTTGTCTTCAAAGACAACCAAGCAGTGAGTTACATAAACACTCAAGACAAGCTTAGCTTGAGACACATCAAGTGGATGGAGTTCCTACAATCTTACACTTTTAACATAAAACATAAGAAGGGGGTGCAAAACAATGTTACTGATGCCATTAGTAGGGGAATACACACCATTCAGGAGATCTAGTTGTAAAGTACAGGTGTTGAATTTTTTAAGCACCTATATGAGGGAGATTCAAATTTCTTAGAGATTTACAAGGTGTGTCAGAATTTTGAGAATCACCTTCATAATGAGTTTGTAGAGTATACATTACAGAATGGGTTTATATTCAAAGGCAAGCAACTTTGTGTTCCAAAAGGCTCTATGAGGGAGAACCTCATATAGAAGAAGCATAATGGAAGCCTAAGTGGACACTTTGGACTGGATAAGACATTGGACTTAGTGGAGAGATTCTATTGGTGGCCAAAGATGCAGAAGGAAGTAAGAAGGTATGTGGAGTAGTGTGGCATATGTCAGATGGATAAAGGCACTTCATCAAATGTAGGAATTTACTAGCCATTACCCATCCCAAGTAGACCTTGGGAGTGCATAAGTATAGACTTCATAGTGGGGTTACCTAGGACACCAACTGGTTTAGACAGTGTGTTTGTAGTGGTGGACAAGTTTAGTAAGATGAGCCACTTCATACCATGAAAAACAACACATGATGGCATCCGTATTGCCTACTTGTTCTTCAAGGAAATAGTGAGGATTCATGGCCTACGAATGAGCATTTTTGTAGACATGGATGTAAAGTTCATGGGTCACTTTTGGAAGACCCTATGGAAGAGATTAGGGACAAACTTATCTCATGGATCTTCTTATCATCCTCAAATGGATAGACAGACTGAGGTAATCAATAGAGTTCTTGGGGACTTACTTTGATGTCTTACAAAAGAATATGGACAAGGATGGGAGAAAGTTATCCCATAGGCAAAATTTTCCTATATTGATAGCACAAATAGGACTATAGGTAAAATTCCATTTGAGATTGTGTATGGGGCACATCCAAGGGTTGTGATGGAACTCATAAACCTAAAAGGATATGAGGGAGTTAGTGGACATGCCGATGACTTTGCACAATAAATGAACAAAATCCAGGAACAAGTGAAGAGGACCTTAATGCAAGCTAATCAGAAGTTGAAGGGCAGTTTGAAGTGGGGGAGTTAGTAATGGTGTTCTTGAATAAGGAAAGACTACAAAAGGGGATACCTAGCAAGTTATAGATGAAAAGGATTGGGCCCTACAAGATAGTGGCTAGGTATGGACCCAAAGCCTACAAGGTGGAGTTGCCCAAGGAGATGTCAATTTCTCCAATCTTCAATGTGAAGGATTTGATCAAGTATAAGGGGCCAGATATGGATGAGTTGTAGTACAGTATAGAGGTACATAAGGATGTGGAAGAATTCAAGACTCTGGAACAAGTCAAGCCACAAGTGGAAAATACATTGGATTCAAGGGTTAAGAAGAAGACAAGATACAAAGTCTATATGGAACATCTAGTGAAGTGGAGAAAACAACCAGAGTCTGGAGCCACTTGGATAGTGAAGAGCGACTTCAAGAAGCATGGAATCGGTGAGGATTTCCTACCACCACAGGTACCTTGAGTTGCCTGTTGTAGGGGGAGGATGGTGTAGGCCCTAAGGTCTTTAGAGAGATATTTATACATTTTTTCTTGTAGGTTGGTTTGTCCAACCATCCATGAATAAGGAATAATCTATAAAATCCCTAGTATGATTAAAGTTAGGAAGATTAGGGTTTGTGTATTGTTTGAGTTAAGTTGATTCTAGGGGTCTAGAACCTAGAAGTCAACTCAAAAGTGAAAGGGTTGACCAAAGTCCCAAAGTGGAAATATTTTTAAGTTTTTAATGTTATTAAGTCATTTGGGGTCAATTGGTAAGGTTTGGAACCAATTAGGACTCTCAAAGTGGAAAAATTGTCAATTTGACAAAAGTTGTCAAAGTTGTCATGACAACATTTCCTAGATTTTAGGAATTGGCTCTTATGGTTATTAAATCCAAAATAGAGGGTCTAGATAGGTGAGATATAAGTATATAATGTTAATTCAACCCTAATCTGACAATTGGATTTGGTATTGTATAGACTGGTGTTTGAGAAGGAGCAATTTATAGTGTAATTAAGCTACAGAGCCATCATCCATCACTTTATTGGATTGAATGGATTAAATGAAAGAATATATAGTGTTTGAAAATTAATTCCTAGGAAATCTATGGCATTAGATAGATTAGTTGTTCTTTCTGGTTAATCTTTATTTAAATTCTTGCATTTTGTGAGTTCACTAGCCGGTTTTGGTCCAGTCATGTAAAGAATGGCTTTCTTTGGTGTTCCCATGTTTCAAACTCCATGACCACTTGGAATCTATCAGATCCTTATATATAATTTCTAAATATGGCTTGTGGAGTTTTTTTGTGCAGGGGACGCATGAAAATAATCAGGTCGTAGGCGAGTACTAGCTATTATGGCTAGGACTAAGTTGTGCAGCAACAATGGAGGTTGTAAGTTGATTGGTATGTTCCCAACAGTGATGGTGGAGTGTAGGAGAATGATGTGTAGATATTTTGGTCAAAGAAAGAGTTCAGAGGAGCTCATTATATCAGTGGTTGAAGATCTAGAAACCAAACCAACCATCATGTCCTAGAAACCCTTATTTTTAGGGGTTTGGTAGAAGTCCATTGTACGGACAAGATAGGAGTCAGAGATCTAGAAAAACTTAAAGGGGAAAAAAAACCCACAAAGAATATGGGATTTTCTTCTAGGGTTGTTAAGGGGTTTTAAGAGAAAAATCACCTTTTTTGTGTTTTGGAGGGCTAATAAGCCTAAAAGGGCTACAAGGCCTAAAAGACTTGATTTTGGAACCCGATTGGAAAATGGGTGTAGGACCCACAAAATTGAATCCATAGAGGTTCGATTAGACCTATGCGGAGTTTGGAAACTAATCCTTAAGAATTTGACACCATTGGAGCGACAGGTGGTTAGAGAAGCCATGGATGCAAAAGGGCTATGGAGGAGAGATTAGAGAAGAGTTTGAAGTTGGTGGAGGGCTCCTACTGAAATAGGGTATTAGGAAAGAATCCTCTAGTTAGGGTAGAGAAAGAAACCCTAAGGTAGACCAAGATAAGGTCTTAGAGAGAGATAAAAGGCTCTAGGAGAGGAGATCCCCATCAATAATCCTTCGAGATGTAAGCATCTCTTACTCTTGCTACTATAGCTTTCCATGAAGAAATGGGCCTTTGCCTTTACTTCTCTCTCTCATCTTGGATAAATTTCCACAAAGTCAGAGCAGGCCCTCTTAGTCTTTCTTTAGAAAATTTCACCTTTTGAGCCTCTGTGACTCCATCACTCAAAATGGTTCTCTAGTCCCTCTATCCAATCAAGTACTACTTCTGGTTCCATTTTTCCACTGAAAATGGAAACTCCTTCCAATGATTTTCCACTCATACCCTTTGAGGCTTTCAGGAATGGTTCTTTTTCAAGGACATGGTCATCTTTAGGGACTTCATCTTCCATGGCAATTTGTTTTCCTTTCCCTTCCATTCTATCCTTCAATTCATCTAATTTTCCATCAACTTCATCCACTTTTTTCTCCAATTGAGCTAAAATTTCTCACAGTAGTTTGTTTTCCTCCTCTTGTTCATATACCTTCTTTTCTGACTCAGCATTAGTCACCATTGTTGACTCTCCAATATATTCCTCTGGATGTAACATTAACCACAAGCCTGATCAAAACATGGCTCTGATACCAATCTGATAGAAGTAACCCCAAGGTGTGCTTCACAATTCACTAGATAGGATCTTTCTTATCCTAATCCACTTAGGATCCTATTTTCCACTATAGGACCACACTATTCAATAGACATTGAGTCCAAGACTTCTTTTAACTCTTCTCTAAAATTCACAACAATTGTGGTTCACCTTAAGGGACAACTATCTCAGTTTTGTCTCAATGATTTCATTGGCTTTGAAGAGTCCCAAAGCTAAACTCTTAATACCAACACCTCCCATGCTACAAGGGTCTTGTACTCACTTATAATTTTCATTCTACATCCACTCAAATAAAATCCCATAAGTCTTCAATCCAAAGTTAGTTGATTTTCAAATTCATACCCAATTTGCCCTATTAGGCCTAGAACACCAATTAGCCCTATTCAGTGAATTTTTCAAGCTTTTCTCTGAAAAATTCCACACAAACCCTAAAACCAATTTAGGATTCAGACACCCTTTTGGAAAACCTAAAATATTTTTAAAGTCTAGGGTTCCCAATCTGTCCGTACACCTCTGTCTTGAAATGTAGGGCTATTAGGCCTATTTTGGCTCCTCACTACCTCTCTATTGATTTCTATGAAAAAATCAACCCACATGGATTGGTTGGGCTCTGATATCAACACTAGGGACTTATAAGACACTAAAAAAACTAACACCACAATTGGTTCAGTTCTCCCATTCACACCCTTTTCTTTGCATATAGGTTTTTAACTGCACTCCTCTAGCCGGGCTATCCTAACTCGCCTAGGGCATGACTTTATAAATAGAAAAATGTTTCTCCTAACCTCCTAGTTCTATATACACACTCTATAGAGGCTCACATAAGACATTAATTCAACCTTTCATGTTTCCCACAGTTTAATTTCATGGGGGAGACATGAAACCAAAATTACCCTGATTTACACCAACACACTACCTAGTTTGAAGATATTTTCCTACAACTAACAAATCAACTCAAAATTATTAACACTCTAAATTAAAATATCTTAGAACTATGCCTAATACATGAATCCATAGTTGGATCTTATTTTTCAATCCATTAAAACACCATAAACTTGCAAAGTAGTCGACTCTGTACTGTTTTCAAAAAAACTTGCTTTCTTGCTCTTCAAAAGTTGCATACATTCACTCTACCTAGGGAAAAAAGCCATAGATTGTCTAAAGATACCTTCCCCACCATTTAAATCCATGATTATTCATTTAAAACTCCTATAAAAGATGGGATCCAAAGTTGTTGAGTTGCATGCAACATTTGCAAAAAGTTGCAAATGTTGTCATGACAACTTTTGGCATCCTTTGCATTTATGATGCAAACTAAAAAATAGGCCCTCTAACCCATTTAGTTCAATGAAATAACCTTATTAATGACTCATGAGGAATATTTATCACCCAACATGGGTTTAGGACACAATTAGAACCCATTTCCCAACTTTAGACAAAACTAGGACTAAACTACTAAAAGCAACTAACAAAGACTAATAGTGAACTTAGCTCTAACACTAGTTCACCTAGTCACACAACATGACCTTCTAAGGCCTTAAGGAAACACACACACACACTAACTTGGCTAAGGTTAGTTACAAGAAAAAACACTAGGGCTTTGAGGATTTCCTAGGTGCTCCTGCACCAGTGAGCTTAGAGAACTTGGAGCCATGGAGTATAGGAGTGGAAATGGTGAAGACTTCACTCAAACCATGAAGGAGATCCAAGAATAGGTGAAGAATACTATACTAGATTATACCCAAAAATTGGAAAGCCAAAGTAGATGAGAAGAGAAAAGATGTTCAATTTGAGGTAGGTGATTATGTCATGGTACATTTGAATAAGTCTAGCTTGCAGAAGGGGATTCCTACAGAACTACATATGAAGAGAGTGGGACCCTGCAAGATCTTATCCAAGTTTGAGGCTAATGCCTATAAGGTGGATCTACCCACTAAATTGAGCATCTCACTTGTCTTCAATGTGGTAGATTTGATAAAGTTTAAAGGACCTTTGTTAGAGATGGATGTAAATAGAGGAGAGGTTGGCAAGGATGTGGAACCTGATGCTTTACCTTCCAAGATGCAGACAGAAGCATATAGGGTGTTGGATTCAAGGGTCAAGAATACTACAAGGCATAAGGTGTACATGGAACACCTCATCAAGTGGAAAAACAAACCAGAGTCAGAGGCAACATGGATTATAGATACAAACTTCAAGAAGATGGGCATTCCTGAAGACATTGTCTTCACAGGAGTGACATAACTTTCCTTTGTGGGGGAGTATGGTGTAGGAGCACCTAGGTAAGGCTAGATTGTATCCTAGGCTCCTAGTTTTATTTTTCCTTTTATTGGTCTTAGCCAAGCCAATAGTGAAATAATATGACTAGATAGGTTCTAGGGTGAGTTGATTTGGTTAGAATACCTAACTAGATCATTTCATGTTTAGAAAGTAAGGATTTTTCCAAATTAGGCATATGTTCCAAGAATGATGGAACCTCAGATTTTGTGCTTTTTTATAGTCTAGGAGGGCTAATTTGTAGTCTAATAGGCATGTTAGTGCATTTGGATAAGTTTTAGGGAGTGTTGACCAAGTTAGAGTGCAAGAATAAAAAAGTTCTAAAAGTTGTTAATGTTGTCATTGACAACATCGACAAGATTTCTTGCAATAATGCATCTTCGAGAATTTGGTTGTATAAATTTCAGAAATAGTTGGATTGGTGCCATGGTAAACTATATAAGGCCTCCCCCGGCCTGTGTGTGGGGTTGGATGAAGTTTTGAATTTAGTGTACAGACCGTGTAATTGGAAATATAGTTACACTTGAGCATTTTGTACACATTTCAGGTTTCAATGGACTAAACACTAAATTTTGACTTGTGTATGAGTTAGTTGATTTAGTTACTTGTTTTTGTATGTGATTAGGTAGTTCTTTTATACTTGTTTCATTGCTTTGGTAAATAGTTTTGTTTTTTGCACTATCACTAGTCTAAACCAGACAATTTGTGTAAATGGGGTCATAGCTCATCATTCCACCGTGGCACTTGTATGAGCTCTTGGAATGGGTGAGGTGCTCCTTGTACTATATGGGTGGAGAAGGATGGGCCCTGGAAAGATGATTTTATAATTTTACAGTGATGGCCTAGGAGAGCTTGAGATGTAGGGCTAGGGATCACAGTGAATTGCAGAGGCAAAAGGAGTGATTGAAAGCATTGGTTTCTTCAATCAAAGAATGTGGAGATGAGGACATGTGTATGGAGAAGCCCCAAATCCAATGGGAAGCTCTGGTGGTGTGTTCTTCATGTTGAAAACTAAAACCGTGATGGGCATGCTCTGTGAATGGTGACACCCTTAACAATAGGCTTGCAAATAGGAACCCTCTATACAGATAGTTTGGGAAGGAAAGACCTAGAAAATCCATTAGGTCTTCGAAAAGGGTGTCAAAATCTGGAGTTAGTTTTTCATCTTGTTAAGAAGAATCTCAAGTTATTTGCAGAAAGGTGCCTAATTGCTTGTAGCCCTATTTTTGTGAGTTTGGAGCAAGTTCTTGAAATCGTTTAGGGTTTCATTGCAAACTAAGTTGTTAGGAATTGTGTGGGAGGTAATTGCCTTGTTTTGGCCCTTCCTCTCCATTAATGGATAGAGATAACCTTATTGGATTACTTGGTGTGAAGAAGCAAGAAGATGGACTCACTAGTTGGTGTTGACAAGTTGAAAAGAAGAAGGATTTGAGTAGAGAATCCTTGGAAGATTAGGGTTAGATAAGAACCCTAATAGGCTAGAGAGGTAGCCTATAGGATACCCTAGGCGAAGATAGGGTTGGGAGAAAGACTTGTCATTACACCAATTCCTTTACAAAAGTACAGGAAAAAGAAAGACCTATTATGGTAGTTAGTCATATAGCAATGGAAAAAGCTCTAAAGGGCTAAAATATTTGAATGCTCAAGCTGAGGATAGGTAGGGCATCTCAAAAGGTACTTCAATTTTTGCTACTAGTAGTGTGATAATTAAATCAAAGAAGAACGCAGGAGCTCAAGAGGTGGGTTTAGGCTCTATTCCTGGCCCTCCTACCATGCTCCGTAGTTGAGACAAAGCTATGAGTCCCCTTGACAAAATTATCCACAAAGTTCATAGTATTAATGAGGATTTCATTTGAAAAAAATGAGGATTTTATGAAAATTATGTAGTGTGTTTGAGGCTATTGTCCCTATTTTCTTTGCTTTTCGTTGAATTTTCTCCAATGGTTTGTTAGCATATGTTTTATTTTGACCAGAAATTTTTTTTTGGCAAATAATTTTAGAGCCCCTTTCAAAACATATTTTTCCCTAACGAAAATAGACTTCTAATTTGAAATAAATAAACTATATGGATTAGTAGAATAATATTATTTTATTTTTAATATATGTGTGTGTGTGTGTATATATA
>MU227686.1:3151152-3213553 GCA_018584345.1 Thuja plicata
GACACATCAAAACACTCATGTGTGTCATAAGGCATCCTGTGACCCCTTGGGACACACTTGAGCATTCAAATGTTTCGAAAGGGTTCATGGGGTCTTCCTAGGGGTCCTAGTATGCCTTATCACGTACTAGGACCCATAGGAAGACCCCACGACCCATTTCGACTGCTAGGAGGACCCCATCACCCCTTTCAACACATTTGAATGCTCAAGTGTGTTCAAATGGGTCCTATGACCCCTTAGGACACACTTGAGCATTCAAATGGGTCAAAAGGGGTCATGGGGTCTTCATAGGTGTCCTAGTATGTGATAAGGTGTACTGGGACCCCTAGGAAGACCCCATCACCTCTTTCAACACATTTGAATGCTCAAGTATGTCCCAAGGGGTCCTATGACACACTTGAAGGGGTTGTAAGGTGTCCAACGACACATTAGAACATTCAAGTGTTGCGTAAGGGGTCGTAGGACCACTTTCAACACACTTGAGCATTCCAATGTATCTTATGACCCCTTAGGACACACTTGACCCTTAGGAATGTTAAAATAAGGGAAAAATGAAAAGATCACTCACAAGAATGAGAGAATGCACTTGAAATGTTGAACCATCAGAAGCAGAGAGCGTGACATCTCGATTAGCCAATGCTCCGCCTTATATTTTCTGAAGAAACCCAATCTCCTCTTCTGCACTCTCATTTTGTTTCGCTTCCTCTGCACACAAGATTGCAATCTCTTTTTGCATTCTTTGAATTGTTCCCAATTGTTTTTTCAGAGCTTGGATAATTTGAGTCTAATACTTATATTTAGAATCTTGTGAAAATATATCATCATTGATTGTGATTAAGGTGGTCAGACATACACATACTTTTTATCTTTTTCCTAAAAATTTTGTACTACTGCATTGAAATCTAAAACATTTAAAAATTACATTAATTTTTTTCAGAAAAGGGCTGATAGTTTAGAAACTACATTCAATTTCCTACAGATTCTGTTCTTACAACTTTTTCACATAAGGTTTATAAGATGTTCAACGTTTTACTTCAAGTTGACTAACCCTGATTTTGTGAATTTTCATTACCACTTAACGCCATACCTTGGTATGCCATGATCCTACACACACACACACACACACACACACACACACACATATATTAGAAATATTAAAAAAACAAATAGAGATTAAGAAGGAAAGACTCTAGGAGGGAGTTTTCAAGAAGTAATAATTTTACCATAACCCAATGAATGAAGGACGATTTAATACCTTTCAGCAAAAAATTCAAGGAGCTCAAGATCAACACAATTACAATGTTTTGGAAAGGGGAAAATTAAGAAAACCCCTTTTTATTATAATATGAATGAAGCAAGCGAGAGAGAGAGAGAGAGAGAGAGAGAGAGAGAGAGAGAGAGAGAGAGAGAGAGAGAGAGAGAGAGAGAGAGAGAGAAANAGAGAGAGAGAGAGAGAGAGAGAGAGAGAGAGAGAGAGAGAGAGAGAGAGAGAGAGTCATTACAACATTGTGAGAGAAATAATGAGAATGAGAGAAGAAGAGAGAATAAATCCCATGAGGACCAACTTGTGAGAGCCAAATTCAGAACAAACCTTAATAAATGTGTGAGAAGCATCTCTTAAGTAGAGATGAGTGAAGGAGTTTGCATGTAATTCTCATTCTCTCTGAGTACCACATTCACATTAGGTGTGTGTCATGTGTGAGTGATGTAGAAACAAGTCTTGCTCTGTACCATATATTCTTCTAGGGTATCCTATAGGAAAATTATCTAGCCTATTAGGTTTCTTGACTAACCCTAATCTTCCAAGGACTCTCTACACAAGATCCTTCTTTCAACTTGTTAATATCAACTAAGAGATCAATTCAATCCATCTCAAACTACATGGTCATGTTCTTTCTCCTACACACCAAGTGATCTAATAAGGTAATCATTGTCCATCAATGGAGAGGAATTTCCAAAACAAGGTAGTTGCATCCAACACAATGCCTAGCAACTTAGTTTTCATTGAAACCCTAATCAAGTTCAAGAACTTGCTCAAAACTCACTGAAATAGGGCTACAAGCATTAGGACTAATCAGGATCCTTTTTCACATAAATTGAAAAAATTCTAAACAAGGTTAAAAAATATGTCCATATCCCAAAACCCTTTTTGATGATCTTTAAGATTTTCTAGGTCTTACCTTCCCAGACTGTCCATACAGAGGGTTCCTACTTCTAAGCCTAAATTTAAGGGTTTCCACTCATACTGAGCATAGCCATCAGAATATTCATTTTCACTATGAAGATCTCACCATCAAAACTTCCCATTGGATTTGGGACTTCTCCATACACATATCATCCTCTCCCCATGCTTTGATTGAAGCAACTAGTGTTTTCAATCACTCATATTGCCTCTACAATGCACTGTGATCCCTAGCCATGCAACTCTAGCTCACCTAGGGCATCACCTCAAGAATAGAAAAAAATATATCAAGGGTTCAACCTTCTCCACACATATAGTAAAAAGAGTCACCTAACCCATTCCAAGATCCCGTAAAAGTGCCATGGTGGAATGATGAGCTATGACCCCATTTGAAGAAACTGCCTGGTTTTGACCAACGACAGTGCAGAAATCAAAACTATTTACACAAGAAAGGAAATATGAAAAAAAAAAATCTAATCACATGTAGAATAAATAATTTACACAACCTATCTTATGCATCAATCAAAGTACAGAGGTCAATACATTAAACACCAAGATGTATACAAAATGCTTAACTGTAACTGGTTTTTTCAATTACACGGTCCATACACTATTTTTCAAAACTCATCCAACCCCATACACAGGTAGAGGGAGGCCTTATATAGTTAACCAGGACCCTAACTCAATGGTTTCACATAGTTAGAAACTAAATTTCTCGAAGATGTCTTAATTGCAAGAAATGTTGTCAATGACAACATTGAAAACTTTTACAACTTTTGGATTCTTGCATATAACTTGGTCAAAAACACTACAAAATTAACCAAATTCATATCTAGGATAAGTGAATCATCAAATAGGTCTCTTAAACAATCCCTTCTCCAATTTGACCCTTAAATGCATAACTGCAACTTTTTCCACAACATTGAAAACATTTACACAACTTGAAAAACTTGGACAATATTTGCAACTAAGGTCACTAATGACCTAATGGGCCTCCTAACTTATCACAACACACCTTAGGACCCATCTATTCTTATTATTTCACTAGTGGCTTTTCTAAGACCACTACAAGCCAAAATCAAACTAGGAGCCCTGGTTATCAACTAGCCTTACCTAGGTACTCCTGCACCATACTCCCCCACAAAGAAAAGTCATGTCACTCATGTGGAAAAAATGTCTTCAGAGATGCCCACCTAATTGAAATTTTTCTCAGCAACCCATGTTGCCTTTGATTCTAGTTGATGCTTCTATTTGATGAGGTGTTCCATGTACACCTTTTGCCTTATAGTCTTCTTGACCCTTGAATTGAGTACCTTATCTGATTCTAACTGGGACTTGGGAAGTAAGGAAATAGATTCAACATCACTTACAACCTCTTGAGTATTCATTTCTACCTCATCTAAGGGTCCTTTGAATTTGATCAAATGTTACACATTTAAAACATCATAAATATTCAAATCTAAAGGTAAGGTAACCTTGTATGCATGAGCTCCATACTTGGCTAAAATTTCGCATGGTCCCACCCTCTTCATCTGAAGTTTAGTATGCATACCCTTCTGCAACCTGGATTTGTTCAAATTAACCATCACATAATTGCCTACCTCAAACTAAATATCTTTCCTTTTCTCATCTACTTTGGCCTTCAACTTTAGTGTACTATCATGTATTGTCTTCTTAACTTGTTCTTGGATCTCTTTCATGGTTTGAGTGAAGTCTTTATCATGACCACTCCTATACTCCATTGCCCCAAGGTCTCTAAGCTCACACACTCCCCTTGGGTGCATCCCATACACAAATTCAAATGGACTTCTACCTGTTATTCTGTTAACACTATCATTGTAGGCATACTCTGCTTGAGGAATGACCACATCCCATGTCTTCCCATATTCCTTAGTAAGGAACCTTAACAAATTACCTAATACTTTGTTAACCACCTCATTTTCACCATCAGTCTGAGGGTGGTAAGCTGAATCAAATGAAAAATTGGTTCCCAATCTACTCTACAGTGTTTTCCAAAAATGGCTCATGAACTTAACATCCCTATCTGACACAATACTTAGGGGTAGTCCATGAATTCCTATGTTCTCCTTAAACAACAAGTGTGCAATGTTTCTGGTATCATGTGTAGTTCTACAAGGTATGAAATGACCCATCTTACTAAATCTATCTACCACAACATAAATAATGTCATGGCAATGCTTTGTCTTAGGTAATCCTACAATGAAATCTATGCTAACACACTCCCATGGTCTGTTAGGGACTGGTAAAGGTTTATATATACCTATATTTCTAGCTCCTCCTTTTGCTTTCATACACACTATACATTGTTTAGCATACTTATTTACATCTCTCACCATCTTTGGCCAATGTTAAAACCTTTGAACTAACTCTAGGGTTTTGTTCACACCAAAATGGCCACTCAAGCTTCCATTATGCTTTTCCTGAATGATATTTTCTCTCATTGAGCCCTTAGGAACATAAAATTGGTTCCCCTTAAAGAATAATCAACTCTTCAAGGTAAAATCAGAAAATTGACCATGGAAATTATTTTGAAAATTAGAGCATACCTTATAAGCTTCACCAAAATCTTCATCTTCTCTATAGAGTTCCTTGAAACTCTCTATCCCAATGCTCTTCAACTAAACTTCTTGAATGGTTAGCAACCTCCTGGTCAAAGCATCTGTAACATTGTTTAGTTGTCCCTTCTTGTGCTTGATTGTGAATGTGAATGCTCGAAGGTATTCCATCCACTTCAAATGTCTCTTACTGAGCTTCTCTTGGGTTTTTATATAGCTCAAGCCCTCGTTATCAGTAACCACAACAAATTATTTGGGAAATAAGTAATGTCTCCACTTCCTAAGAGACTGGACCATAGCATATAGTTCCATTATAAGAAGATTATTTCTTCTTGGCTTCATTTAGCTTTTCACTAAAGAAGGCTGATGGTCTACCTTCTTGGCTTAACACACCCCCTTCTGCCAGGATCACTTGCATCACACTCTTAGGTGAATAGTTGATCAAAAATAGGGAGTCTAAGGATAGCTTGTGTTGCTAATTTCTTCTTCAACATTTCAAATGATTTCTCTGCTACAGAATTCAATCTAAACTTAGTCTTTAGACCACCCTTAGTGGTGTCTAATAGTGGTGCACAAAAACCACTAAAATCCCTTATAAAATTTCTGTAAAACTTAGTTAACCCATGAAAGCTCCTGACTTCTGTCCCTATGGGTGGTGTGGGCCAATTTAGGATAGCCTCAACCTTACTTGGGTGCATCTTGAATGACCCTTGGGATACAAAAATTCCCAAATATACAAGTTCTTTCTTGAAGAACTCACATTTCTAAAGATTGATAAAAAAAATCTCTTCTTGCAATCTCTTAAGTACCATCTCCACATGTTTCACATGCTCCTCTTCTATCCTACTGAATATAAGTATATCATCTAGATATACTATAACAAATATCCCTGTAAAATCCTTACGAACTTCATTCATGAGCCTCATGAATGTGCTAGGAGCATTGGAGAGGCCAAATGGCATAACTCTCCACTCATACAATCCATAAACAATCTTAAAAGCTATCTTCCATTCACCCCCCTCTTTAATTCTAATCTAGTGGTATCTACTTTTCAAATCGAACTTAGTGAAAAAAATTTCCCCCCAAGACAGTCCATCAAATCCTCTATCTGAGGAATTAGAAATATGTACCTAATTGTGATCCTATTAATTTCTCTAGAATCAGTAAAAAGTATCCACTTACCACCTTTCTTGGATGCTAAGACCACTGGTACGACACATGGACTAATTCTCTTCTTGATTAGCCCTTGATCTAATAGCTCCTAGACTTGTCTAGCCACCTCTAAGTTCTGATCAGGAGTAAGCTGACATGCTTCTTTATTTGGAAATGATAAACCAATTACAAAGTCAATTTGATGACTTATTACTCTCTTTGGAGGTAAAGTTGCAGGAGTCCCATCACTAATAATATCTTTGTACTTTTCAAGCAAATCTATGATTTCCAATGGCAATGGCTCTTGTTTAGGTTTTTCTTCTTCATTTGGCTTGAGTAAAATGACAGATCCTTCACTCCCTTCATCTCTAATGTCATTTAGGAACTCCTTCCTACTAGTCAACATGATACTAGGCCTCTTGAATTATGTTTCATCTTCCTCCAATAGAGACTAGATTTTGAAAGTCCTTCCATCTTTCTTGAAGGATATGGAATTATCGTTTCCATCATATACTGCTCCTCTGTCATATTTCCAAGGCCTTCCTAATAGTAGATGACATGCATCCATTGGCAAGATATCACATATAAACCTATATTTTTATTCTTCTATAGAAGACTTAACCCAAGTTTGTTCATTCACCAACACACTCTAGCCCTTGTTCAACCATGTCACTTAATAGAGATTGACATGATGTATCTTCATCAACTTGAGCTTATTGATAGCTTCCTCTTATATTATGTTGTTTGTGGAGCCTAAATCCACTATCACTTTGCAAACTTTTCCAAGGATTTTACATCTGATCCTAAATAGTTCTCTCCTATGCTTGGGTTCATCCTTTACTGGTTGTCTAATCAGAACCCTTTTGAACATCAATTTCTCTCCCATATTTGATTCAATGTGATCAACATCTGGATTCTTGACACTTGTTGTGTCCTCTTGAGCATATTCTATCCTCTTTCTATTGTTTGAAGAAGTGGGCTTATCTGGGCATCTATAAGTAGGATGACCCAATTGGCCATAATTGTAACACTTTATACTTGCAAAGTATGAGTTACTTATGCCTGAACCCATTCCTCTACTAGAGCCTCCTTGAGTACCTCTTCCTCTGGTATAACCCCCTCTTGTATTTCTTTCATTACCATGCTTTTTCAGCTTGGACTCTCCTTGATTCCTTTGCTCATTGCCCTTTCCTTGATAACTACATCTATGACCCCCTTGGTCTCTTCCTCTACCTCTTCCTCTGATATTAGAATCTCATTTCTTCTTTTTCCTCTCTTCCACCTCAAGAGATAATTGATGGAACTTCTCAACAGTGGTTGGAGTCCACAAATTTATCTCCTCTTAGATGTTCCACTTTAGACTACCCAAGTATCTGGCTACCTTGATAGATTTGTCTTCTTGAATCTTGTACCTAAGGCATAACTTATGAAATTCCTCTGTATAATTGGCCACATCCAAGTCCTTTAGTTTTAGTCCTTGTCTTTTCCTATGAAGTTGAATTTCATAGTCCTCTGGAAGATAGTTCTCCTTTACCTCAGTCACCATGGCCTTCGAGTTAGCAATAGGTTATTTACCCATCCTAACCCTCTCATCTTGTAGATATTTCCACCATGTCAATGCTGACCCTCTGAGCCTTGACTTTTCCACTTTGAGTTTTTGTGCCTTAGTGACACCTTCACATTTGAAATGGTTCTCCATACCTTCAATCAACTCCATGACTGCTTCTATATCCATCTTTTAAGAAAATAGTGGTACTCCTTCCAATGCCTTTCCTCCTATGGATTTCATGACTTTCAAGAATGGTTCTTCATTGAAGACAAGGTCTTGTTTAGGGATGATATCTTCCTCATTAATATTTTTGCCTCTGTCACTGCTTTCAACTTCTTTTCTTTTATCTCTGGCATCAACTACTTCTTGTAGTTTGATTCTCATATCTTCTAGAGCCTCTTCAAGAAGTCTATTTTTCTCCTTTTTCTCACCCATCTCCTTAGCTAGCTCTGTATTAGTCATCATGTTGATCTCCCCTACTGACTCACCAATATTTAGAGACATACACCAACTCCCAAATCTGTAACCTAGCTCTGATACCAATCTAATGTAACAAAAATTCTTTCTTTGTACCCTATCTTCTTCTAGGGTATCCTATAGGCCACTTCTCTAGCCTATTAGGGTTCCTGACTAACCCCAATCTTCCAAGGATTCTCTGAACAAGATCCTTCTTCTTTCAACTTTTTAACATCAACTAGGAAATCAATTCAATCCATCTCAAACTTCATGGTCATCTTCTTGCTCCAACACACCAAGTGATCCAATAAGGTAATCAATGCCCATCAATGGAGATGAAGGTACAAAACAAGGTAGTTGCATTCAACACAATTCCTTGAAACTTAGTTTTAATTGAAACCCTAATTGAGTTCAAGAACTTGCTCAAAACTCACTAAAATAGGGCTACAAGCATTAGGCCTAATCCGACACATTTTTTCACATAACTTGAAAAACTTATAAACAAGGTGAAAAACTAAGTCCATATCCAGACACCATTTTTGAATACCTTTACAATTTTTTAGGTCTTAGCTTCCCATACTGTCCGTACATAGGGTTCCTACTTATTATCCTAAATTTAAGGGTTTCCACTCATACTGAGCATCATCATCAGAGTCTTCATTTTAACCATGAATATCTCACCATCATAACATCCCATTGGATTTAGGACTCTCCATACACATATCCTCCTCTGCCCATGCTTTGATTGAAGAAACCAATGCTTTCAATTACTCATATTGCCTCTGCAATGTACTCTGATCCCTAGCCATGCAACTCTGGCTCTCCTAGGGCATCACCTCAAAAATAGAGATAAAGCTATCAAGGGCCCAAATTTATCCACACATATAGTACAGGGAGTCACTTCACCCATTCCAAGAGCTCGTACAAGTGCCACAATGGAATGATGAGCTATGACCCCATTTACAAAAACTGGCTAGTTCAAAGCAGCGATAGTGCAAAAATCAAAACTATTTACACAAGAAAGGAAATATAAACAAAAACAAAAAATAATCACATGTATAATCAAGAATTTACACAACCTATCTCATGCACCAATCAAAGTACAGAGTTCAATCCATTAAACACCAAGATGTTTATAAAATGGTTAACTGTAGCTCCTTTTTTTCAATTACACAGTCCGTCGAGTGTTTTTCCAAACTCATTCAACCCCATACAAAGGTCAAGGGAGGTCTTATATAATTTACCATCACCCTAACTCGACGGTTTCAGAAAGTTAGAAACCTAATTGCTCGAAGATGTCTTAATTGCAAGAAATGTTGTCAAGGTTGTCAATGACAACATTGACAACTTTTACAACTTTTGGATTCTTGCATACAACTTGGTCAACAACACTAGAAACTTAACCAAATGCATATATATACCAAGTAAATCATAAAATAGGTCTCCTAAACACTGCCTTGTCCAATTTGACCCTTAAATGCATAAATACAACTTTTTCCACAACATTGACAACATTTACACAACTTGACAAACTTGGACAATATTTGAAACGAAGGTAACTAATGATCTAATGGGCCTCCTAACCTATCACAACAAACCTTAGGACCCATCTAGTCCTATTATTTCACTAGTGGCTTGGCTAAGACCACTACAAGACAAAATCAAACTAGGAGCCTAGGTTATCAACTAGCCTTACCTAGGCGCTCCTACACTAGTGAGAATCCTCATAAGGAGGAAATAATTTCCTTATTAAAGGAATTACAAATATGTGACATGTCCTTGGTTTATCCTTTAATTTAATCAGTATATATAAAATTTAATCAGTATAAATAAAATAGAAAACTACTATTATTACTTGTATTTTAAATAATAATAATATCTAGGTATATTTCTTGATTATATAATAATATAAATTATATAAAAATAATTTGATTATAAGTATATGCTATGTAAAGTGTTATAATAATGTGAATTCATTTTATTTAATTATTACTTATATTAATGTATATTTCTAATATATAAAATCATTTCTTAGCTTCATTCACTTTTTGCATCTAGTACCCTGCAATGTGATGAACTCTTTTCCAATTAGTTTATGTGTTAGTTTGAGCATGTATATGCGAATGAAATTATCAAATGCTTCTAGGGTGAATATATGATATAGTTTTAATTTTTCAATTCAAACTATAATGTAAGATGTTTAATGTGTTATTTTCAATTTAAACAATAATCTGAGGTGTAGAAGGTATTACAATACAATATCTAAGAGTGTGCTAAAAACATTTCCATACAATAAACCCTCAATTTATCACTATAAAATTCATTGATGTCCATAGTATATTGAAGACATTGTAAACTCTAACTCTAAAAATAGACTATAGGTGTAGAATACAAAAAAAACAAAAAACAAAAAAAACTCAAAACATGAAAATATCTTTCTTTGTTGATATAAGATATTCCATTGACTTGTGATCTTTCTACATTAATAAAAAACAAATAGCTACTCAGTTAAAAGGAAATTTAAAATTTGATAACTCCAAGTGAAAAAATAGATTCTTGTATATTAAATATAACTATTGAGAACCCTCGCAAATAAAAAGTTTACCTATAAGACTTAAAGTCTCAAACAAAATAAATAAATAACATCAATAAAAAATATCAAATCATTTTAGATAATACAAAATTACTCTTAATACTAGTATAACTTTGAAAATTGCTCTTAAAGAAATAAATGAGTAAAAAAATAAACATTCAAAAGTTGTTGCCTTGCACCAAAGCCAATTTATAAATAATATCAATGTATGTTTTATCTACACAAGAGAGTGTAGTACAATCGTATCATCCTACTTTACTTCTTGACATAAAGAAAAAGGATAGTCAACCACTCGTTCAACAAGGAATTATTAAGGTATAAAAATATCATACTAATAAGATGATAATTAAAGTATCGATGGCTCTACTTCAATAAAATTTCTTTCTTTACATTCATTTTTTAAAAACTAATGTGTAGAATTTTTTTAATTTAACTGGTGATGCTCACATAACACACTATTATTTTATGTGAAACACTTTTTACCCAAAGCTATGAATCCATGAGGCCATAGAGGGGGGCCTTATCCCCACACTTCACTTGTTCAAACCCAAGATCTCAATGGACCTAAAAAGGCACAAGGTCTATGAGCACAATGATCCCTTTTCCAAAAAAGTATTTGAGCTTTAACACTACCCGAAAATAATTGAACTACATTAATTTAAATGTAACATTGTTTTTACAATTTTATAGAAATTGGACATGCTTGAAAAATTAATTTCACGCCTGACAATTTTTTAAAATTTGAAAATTGTGACACCATATTTTATTATTTGTAGAATTAAGTTATTAGAATGATTTGTTTGGTTTGATCATAGACCACCCGTTTTGTAAACTCTTAACATAAGCTTGTGCAACACATTAATTACAGATAAAGTAACCACCATTGTAGGACCAAAAAAATAGAGAGTTCCTACTATAAATTATTTTCATGTCATTTTAAGTCTCATTACACATGATTTGAAATTAGAAAAAATGTTCATAAAGTCCTTACCAAAGTTTTATTTTTTAGGGTGCTTTTCACATGCGTGTTAAGAGTTTATGGTGAGTCTTCAACAATATGTATTTCTGAAATGGATATTAGAGAAAAGGATTGGATGGAAACATTGATCAAGTACATAAGATTTCTAGAAATAAATTTATTACTATTATAAAATGTAAATATTTAGAAAAATAAATAAATTACCATATATGTGTTATAAATATTTACATTATGTTGAATTTAAGCTCCCTTACACTACAAAAGAGTACATAGTTTTAAACATTCAAGTTTTCAATGAAACATGTTAAAATATCTCATCTAGTATGATATTTGGAACATGATACTTATTTTTAATGTATTTGATCAAATTGAATAAAAATAGGAGTAGAATATTAAATTGGCATAATTTATTTTATATCCATTGATACATTTCCTTTAACAATATTTTGTACGTGTGTTCTAATTAGACCAACAAGTGATGCAAAAATATTAATATTCAATGTGAATCATGTTGGGCAGATGCACATATGTATTGGAAGAAATATTTGTTGGATGTGTTGTCATTAATCTCAACATATTTGTTGGATAGTTTGAATAATGGTGTAGTATGCTTAGCGGTTTGGTGAGGTTTGGTTATTGAAGAAAAATGGTTGTAGACATAATGAGATGTTATAGATATTCTTTAATTGGTCTATGTCAAGTTACAGAGGTGTGCATGATGATTTGGATATGACATGAGGTCAGGTATGGTGACTGCCTCTTACATTGTCTATCAGTGTTGACTGTGTGACTAAAATAGATTTGGTGTGCACAACTAGGTTGGTATTTCTATTTGTGCATATAGATGTATATTTGTGACATTTTGATGTGTCCTCAATTCAAAAGGTTTGTGATCCAGAGGTCTGCAAGGAATTTTTTCGGTGTTACAAAGGATGTTGATAATGTTCTTAAGGTTCGACATGAGAGATGATGACAAAAAAATGATCACTAAAAATGATCTCAAATTATTAAACTTCCAAAATAATATCTTCTAATATCTGATCACAATTCCATCTAAGCTCAATATTTAGATCTGATTCACAATCCAAAACATATTACCTGTTACCTTGTTCTTCACATTCATAATATCATATCTCTATAAATTTGCATGAAATGTTTTCTACCGTGTAGCTCTTTCTATTTATCAACCATCAAATAATCTCAAAAATTATCTACACACCCTAAAAACCCGAAATCAATCTACTATATATGTTCGCACCATAGGATTTGATCAAACAAGTCAGTTTTCCCTTAAATATTCTTTGGAAAAGTAAAACATTTTATGAAGTTGTTTGTATCCTTAATTCATCGTGTTTCCCTCCAAAAAAAGGTGACTAAGTAAGTCACCTAATAATTTGAATTATCAAAGTTAGTGTGAATTATAATTTCCAATGTTCTCTCAAGAATTTATCAACATGTCAGCCTAACACTACGTTAGCTAACAAGAATAGATTCTCATATCTTTTTAAATTTGACAAATTTTATCTTTATACCCTCAAATCATGTAAGAAGCATTTGTACACATCCCCTATACTTCCCCTAGATGCGCAATGCAAAATATTTCCTCTATAGATCTCACCGAACCTTTCTGTTTAATTTTCTCATGTACTTTGTTCTTGAGTTTGAACCTAGTTAGATCTTTAAATAACTTTCAATAGGGGCTCCAAAATTGTTGCACACGTGTATGTCATGTTGTTTCCATCAATGACATCATTCACTCACAATTTTCCTTCTATGTAGCATCTCTTGCCAACACTAGCATGCTTGTCTACAATTTGTGTGTTAGATGTGACTCAACAAAAAACTAGTTCTTACTAGACCAGTACATAGAAGACAATACTAGATGTGGCTCATTGTTGAAAAAAATTATTCAATTGTGTATTTTCATTGATGTTACACATGTATATACACTTATGTAGTGATGTTACACAAATGTATACATCCAGACCGAGCACAATTGGTGAATTGAAAGAGTTTTTCATTGTTGACCGAGACCAGTCGGGTATTGAAGATGTTCACTGTTGACTGAGTTACTCAGGAATTTTAGTCATGGTCGGGAATCAAAGAAACATAGTGTTAACCGATTTGATTATTCAGTGTCAGCCAACTAACAATGGTTAACATTTTATAATTAACTGGTTATATGAGGCTGACTGAATTATGATTTATGATTTATTTAGAACTGTATTCAAGATGACTTGGCAGAGCTTACCATTTATATGAAAGGTCATGTTTGGATTGATGAAGAGTGATAGAGTGTGTGAAAAATTTGAAGATAAGTAGAAGTGTGGAATTCTGTGATATGAAGAGTGAAAGCAAAATCAGATGGGATTCTGATTGAGTACAAAACACTCAGAGCTACAATATAATATTTGATCAGAAAGGATCTAGTTATAATTAGAACAAAGATCTGAATCAGAAAAGATAGTTTCTTACACATACATGTCAAATCATTGTTACTTTCTAACAATTGTAGCATTGATCTCAAATATCTTAACAGAGTATACTTACCAATATTTTTCTAAATCCTCTCACAAGGTAGCATTTTTATGTTGAAGTGTTGAAGACCTCTAACAAGGCCACTCCTCACAGGGTGATTTAAATCCTCTAATAGGGTCACACCTAACAGTGTATTTTGTAACCTCTAACAAGCATGGCTCCTAACAGGGCTCACTTTAGAAGAGTGAAAAACAATAACTAGTTACATTGTTGGTTTTTCCCATATTGGGTTTCCCCATTAAATCTTGGTGTCACCTGTTTATATGTTATTTGTTTCATGCTTTATGTTTCTCCACTTAATCAGTAAATTATAATTGCATTGGATATTATAAATATTTCTTTGACACCCAAGTTGCAGAAGAATATCTTAATTAACCCAGTAATAGTGGTATATTGTTTAAGAAATCTAAGGGACAAAAGGATTTGTTTTGGAGTAACTCATTCACACCTCCCCTCTCGGTTACTTATCTCATTTCCAACGATTGGTATAAGAGCTACAAGTTCTTTCAGAGAAGGTTTCAAGGCCTAAGCTAAAGATCAGAGACATCTTACAGAAGGGAGATACCAAAGCTAAACAAAGATAACTTCCATGCGTGGCAAGAGCTGATGAGGCTACATCTATCTACTATTTGAGATGCTAGATTGCAATTTTTGGACAGAAAATATGTGGAACCAACAATAGCTATGACTGTCAAATAGATGATGGAATGGAAGATCCATAACATAATGATGATTGATATAGATTTTTCACTCAGCCACTTGGAATTTGATGAAGTCATTGACTACCCTACAGCCTATGATATGTGGAATAAATTACACAATATTCATGGAGGAGATGAAAATGTAAAGAGATACAAAGTAGAAAGTCTCAGAGGACAATTTGATCAGTTGAAAATGAAAAAAGGAGAAGACATTACAAGATACAATGAAAGAATCAACAAATTTGTGAGTGCCATCAGAGTTGCACGAGGAATAATTGAAGATACAACATTGGTTAGCAAGGTATTAATAACTTTTCTTCCTATCTATGCTATTATAGTTTCATCTATTCAAGAGATGAGGTGAAATAAGGATATAACTCTGTATACATTGGTTGGAAGGCTTACGACTTTTGAGCTAGACAACTTTGACAATTATTCTCCTAACTCTAGTAATTTTGAGTCTGCATTCAAAACTAAATTAAACCTCGGTAAGAAGGATAGATACATAAAAGGAAAAAAAAATTGAAAGTGATAGTGATGATGAATATGATGATGAATATCTAGATATCATTGAAGAATTAGATGCAAAGAGATCTAACAAAGGAAAATACAAAGGAAGAATGTCATTGATTTTCTTTTCATGCAATGAGGTTGGTCACATTGTTGGCAAGTGTCCGAACAAAGAAGAAAAAGATAATAAAAATTTCAAAAAGTACAAAGGAAAGAAAGATTTAAATAACTACAAGAGCTACAAGGACAAAGGTAAGAAGTCTTGTTATATTTCTAAATATTTAGACAATGATGAAGATGAAGATGAAATGGTTTATATTTCTATTAAGGATGTGTCAGATGTGTCAGATGAAAAGACAACACTTTTCTCACATATCAGTAAAAATGACACATGGATAATTGATAGTGGTTGTTCTCATCACATGACTGGTGATAAGACAAAATTAGAACATCTTGATCACTATAATGGTGGGAGTGTCAGTTTTGGGAATGATGAACCTTGCTATGTGAAAGGAAAAGGTTGCATTACTCTGATAGAAGGAATCAAATGTGATAATGCTTATTAGGTTGAAGAACATAGGAGAAATCTACTCAGTGTAGCATAGTTGAACAACATTGGTTTCAAGGTAGAATTTGTGAATGGTATGGCCAAGCTCCTAGATGGTAAAGAGAACCTAATTGAAACTGGAAGGAAAAAAAGGTAAACTATTCTATCTTGATCTCACTGAAAGTTCATGCTTCATTGCACAAGTAGAAGAGAGTTGGCTATGGAAAAAAATGTTGTGTCATGTATATTTTTATAATCTGGTAAACATAAGAAAGAACAAGAGAGTTAGAGGTATTCCTATTTTAAAGAAACCCAAATTAGAAATATGCAAACAATGTCAAATTGGAAATATGAGAAAGACAAGTTTCAAGAGAAAAAATTACAATACTGATGAAATCCTAGAATTGGTACATACTGGCCTATGTGGACCAATTGGGACAACAAACTATACTGGAGAAAATTATTTTATTCTATTTTTTGATGATCATTCTAGAATGATGACTGTCATGTTTCTCAGAGAAAAATCATAAGATTTTCATAAATTCAAATGGTATCTTGCAAGAGTTGAAAAAGAAACAGGAAAGAAACTAAAATCTATAAGATCTGACAGAGGAGGAGAATTCATTTCTAATGAGTTCAATGAATTCTATAATGAAAGAGGAATCAAAAGATAGGTATCTACCCCTGGTACACCACAACAAAATAGAATAGTAGAAAGAAGAAATAGATCTATTATGGATTGTGGTAGAACCCTAATGATTGAAAAGATTGTTGCTGCCAAATACTGGAAGGAGGCCATCAACACTACAGTGTTCACCTTGAATCAAGTCCAAGTGAAGAAAGGTAATAACCAGACACCTTTTGAATTATGGTATGGCTATAAACCTAATGTTCATTATCTCAAAGTATTTGGAAGTAAATGTAACATCTTGAAGGAAGAAAGAAATGGAAAACTAGATGCAAAAAGTGATGAAGGAATATTCCTAGCATACTCATGTAAAAGAAAAACATACAAATGTCTGAATCATACTACTCGTAAAGTCATAGAAAGTGTACATGTAAAGATTGATGAGTTTGCAAAAAAGAGATGAAGAACAGAGAAGTAAAGAGCCTGAAGACTACAAGAACTTTGTGTATCATGAACCTGATACTATACCTATGACTTGAGAAATGGTGATTGGACAGCAGAACTGTCAACCACTAAATATACTAACACAAACAGTGCAACCTGAGTTGCAGAGTGTGCAACCTGAGCTACTGGTAGAAGAGACTGAGCTACAAATAGAGGGAACTGAGTCGCAAAGAGAGGGACCCATGTCACAGATAGAGGAACCTGAGCCACAGAAAGTGGAACACGAGCATTGGACAAAAGAACATGAAAGAATGTGATTGGAACCAAGTGGGATTTTAGAAATAAGATGAATGAAAATGGTGAAGTTTCTAGAAACAAGGCCATACTAGTTTGTAAAGGATATGCACAAGAAGAAGGTATTGATTATGGAGAAAATTTTTCTCCTGTTGCAATACTTGAAGGAGTCAGAACTCCTTTGGCATATGCTACACATATAGGATACAAAGTATATCAAATGGATCTAAAATCTGCATTTCTAAATGGATTTCTAGAAGAAGAAGTCTACATTGAGAAACCTAAAGGAGTTGTTGATTCTAGCAGAAGGAATATGGTTTTCACACTACACAAAGCATTTAATAGACTAAAGCAAGCACCTAGAGCCTGGTATGAAAGACTACATGGTTATCTAGTAAGTATTGGATTTTAGAGAACCAATGATAATAGTATCTTGTACATCAAAGAAGGACCACAAAACAAAATATTGTTAGCAGAGATATTTGTTGATGACATATTATTCATTGGATATGACAACTTATGCAAAGCATTCTCTGAAGCTATGAGTAAAGAGTTTGAGATGTCCATGTTTGGTGAGATTAAATTCTTTGTTGGATTATAATTTCATCAAATGAAGAATGGTATCTACATTACTCAATCAAAATATATCAAGGAGATACTCAATAAATTTGGAATGGAAGATTCCAAACTAGTTGGTACACCCATGTGTACTCGACAAAAACTGTCTAAGGATAATGATTCAAAAGGGGTAGATCAGACCAACTACAGATCCATGTTTGGAAAATTGCAATATGTTGTTCACACCAGACCTGATATTGCATTGGCAGTTGGTATTGTTGCAATATTTTCAGATAATCCTAGAGACAATCACCTAATGGAAATCAAAATAATTTTGAGATATCTAAGGGTAGTGAAGACTGTGGTTTATGGTATAAAAAAGGTGGGAAATTTTATTTGAAGACATTCACTGATGTTGATTGGGTTGGAAGTGTTGATGATAGGAAGACCAACAATGGTGGAGATTTCTTTCTTGGAAAGAGGTTAGTGTCTTGCACCAGCAAGAAAAAAAATTATATCTCTCAGTCTACAACAGAGGCAGAATATGTTGCTGCAATAGTGAACTATTCAAACATCATATGGTTCAAACAGTTGCTATCAGGAATGATGAAAGAAGTAAAAGAACCAATCGTTATCTACTGTGACAACACCAGTCCCATTAAGATTTCAAAGAATCCTGTGATGCACACCAAAACTAAGCCTATAGAAATCAAGTATCATTTCTTGAGGGAATTGGTACAAAATAAATAAGTAAGGTTGGAATATGTGAGTACTAAAGAACAAGTTGTAGACATATTCAACAAACCTTTAGCTAAGGATGCATTTTTGTATTTTAGAGGAAAGCTAGGGGTGATTCCCCTAACTGAAGCTCACTAAAACATAGTTTAGTGATGAATCAACCCGAGCCATAGTGAAGATCTATCAGTTGATGCAGGTACATTAGAGCCCATTCCAGATGAATTAGTACATTCAGGTACATTAAAACTTCAAAGAGAAATAGTATTGACTATTGGTATTGATATTACAATTTGTGATGATGGAGTCTTTGGCACCTGTTGTCATAGAGGGAGAGTATGATATAATACAAAATAAATAACTTAAGAGATAGAGTTTGATGTCAGAGGGAGAGTTTTGATGACAGAGGAAGAAATCTTTTCAGAGACAAAGTTCGCTGATAGAGGGAGTTTTTGGATGAGAATCACAATGAAGCTAAGGACCTTAAAGAAAGTTTTTTGTTTCTCTACAAATATTTGTATTATGACATGTTGTGTTGCCATCAATGCCAAACAGGGAGATTGTTGAAGATAATTATTCAATTGTGTATTGTCAGTGATGTTATACATATATATATACACTTATGTAGTGATGTTACACAAATGTCTACATCTAGACCGAGCACAATTGGTGAATTGAAAGAGTTTTCTAGTGTTGACCGAGACCAGTCAGGTATTGAAGATGTTCAGTGTTGACTGAGTCACTTGGGCATTTAAGTCAAGGTTGCGCATCAAAGAAACACAATGTTAACCAAGTTGATTATTCAGTGTCAGCCGACTAATAATGGTTTACATTTTATAATTAATTGGTTATATGAGGCCGAATGAATTATGATTTATGATTTATTTAGAATTGTATTCAGGCTGACTAGGTAGGGCTTATCATATATATGAAAGGTCAAGTTTGGATTGATGAAGAGTGATAGTGTGTGACAAAGTTGAAGATAATTAGAAATGTGGAATTCTTTGATATGAAGAGTGAAGGAAAAATTAGATGGGATTCTAATTGAGTACATAACACTCAGACCTGCAATTGAATATTTGATCAGAAAGGATCCAGTTATAATTAGAAAAATATATCTAACTAAGAAAAGATAGTTTCTTACACATACAGGTCAATTCATTGATACTTTCTAACAATTTTAGCAGTGATCTCAAATCCCTTAACAGAGTAGACTTAATAGTATTTTTGTAAATCCTCTCACAAGGTAGCATTTCTATGTTGAAGTGTTGAAGACCTCTAACAAGGCCACTCCTCATAGGGCGATTCAAATCCTCTAATAGGGTCACACCTAACAGTGTGTTTTTTAACCTTTAACAGGGTTGGCTCCTAATAGGGCTCACTTAAGAAGAGTGAAAAATATTAACTAGTTACATTGAAGGTTTTTCCCATATTGTGTTTCCATGTTAAATATTGGTGTCACCTGTGTATGTTTTATTTGTTTCATGCTTTATGTTTTTGCACTTAATCACTAAAGTATAATTGCACTGAATATTATAAAGATTTCTTTGACACCTGAGTTACAGAAGAATATCTTAATTAAAACGGAGTAACAATGGTATATTGTTTAAGAAATCTAAGGGAAAAAAGGATTTGTTTTGGAGTAATTGATTCACTCCTCCCCTCTCCGTTACTTATCTCATTTCCAACATGTATTTCATGTCTAAAAATTGTGTTGTTTCCATCAATGACATCATTCACTCACATTTTTACTTCTATGTAGTGTCTCTTGCCAACACTAGCATCCTTGTCTACAACTTGTGTGTTAGATGTGGCTCAACAAAAAAATAGTTCTTTCGTACTAGTGGCAATCCAAAGTGGAAATGAAAACATGCAGGTAAGTCAGGTAAGCTCTCTCTACTCTAACTCACATTCTATATCATGCAATGCTTTCTAAAGTGGGGGAAAAATTTAATGTTGTAAATTTTCACCCCCATATAATTTACCATTATTCCATGTATCTTCCTTATCTTAAATATGAATTTTTAGGTCACCCTTCACACCCTTCCATTTTTCCTTGTTAACCACTTATTCAAAATCTGATCCACACAACCTAGATGGCACAAGAAGTGTGCATGTCACATTGACATCTGTGTGGTGTGCACTCATCTACAAATTTGTAGAAGTTTAGAGAATCATTGAGGCATTAAAAATTTCTACCCTTGTAATGTAGCACCCAAAACTACCACCCATTTATTCTTAGATCCAACTTTGGCCATTATATTCTTGTTTTGAAGCTCCATTTGGTCTTCTTCATGATTTGGGCACACTTATTTGTCATTCTATCCTTATATCTCTCATAATTTTCATACAAATAGATTATCCATTTTTTTCTTGAGCTTCATATTGGATTAAGGTAGCTTTTCCATGATTTCTCCACTATCCTTTTTTTTACTCCATCTTGTTTTGGCTTCGTATTGCAGAAGGGGACTCTCTCATTCTTTCTTTATATTTGAGAACATATCACATTGTCTTTATCATACTCTTTCTAATTTTTATTGAATATCATTGCCTATTATTATTTTTTGTTATCTATCATCGAAAATCTATCTAGTTGTTTGTAGAGGTGGAAACACCAAAATAGGGGTTTGACTATGTCAAGCTCCTACAAAGCCCACAACCATTTATGTTTTATTAGTGTGTACAAGTCTATTGGAGAAATAAATAGGCATATTAGTTGGATTTTTTTATATCACTTTAATCTTCCTTGTAGTGTGAATCTTTTATATCATCCTTTTCATTCTACTATATTTTGATTTGTATAGCTTACTTATTTTCTACATTTGCATACCTTTATTTCTTGCATGTTAGTTAGTCCTTTTGTTTTTCTTTGTTCTCAAGAGTCATCCCCTAAAATATGTATTCTATCCATATAGGATGTACATGTGTTGAGAATACATACCACATATGTGCTACCATCCTTGACAACCACGAGTGTCCGAGGAAATGAGATTGTAAAGATCAGTGTTCAATCTCCATGAATTGCACTTTCATTTTCTATAGTCAGAATACTAGATTATTTGTTAGTAGTGCTTAGTTATTTGGGATTTTTCACACTTCTTGCCTTATTTGTCTTAAGTCTCTCTATTGTATTAGTTTATCTTGATCCCCTATCTCACCAAAGGGCTAGTTAAGTGAGGTGCCACAAGGGACTATTCATCCTTCAAGACATTAACTGAGATTGAAATCAATCAACAAATCCTTCTCCATAGTTAAATATTTATTTAAATTGATAATATATTACATTTTATAATCTTTTAGTGACTATATCTCCATATTAATTTTGATATAAAAATAATTTCTAACTTGTCAATTATTTGAATATATTATTTGATTAATGATTTTAAACTAGTTATAACTTAATAATAATAATAAATACTTACTTTTAAGACTTATATATATATGATTTGTTTTGCTTCCATTCTATAAATTCAAAAATCCACTTCCATGTTCTATAGTAAACACTTTGTGTCTTATTCTAAGACCTCTCTCCCACCCAATGACAATAGTTATACTTCCCCACAATAAAATTTGTTTGTAGATCTAAGTTATCCTTTCATTTTTCCAGATGCAATGCATTACCCTATGATTTTCATTCCCCACATGGTAAGTGGAATTCCCTTGGTACTTCGACATCTACCTCATCTCCTAGGCCTACATCTTTGGTGGGGTTGGTAACTGGTGGCTGTGGGACTTCATCCTCTGGACCAACCATATTTTATAAGGCTAGTGTTCCTCGTCACCTTCCTTCATATGTTGAGCTTGTAAAGAAAATATTATCATCTTCCTCTCATATTAAGGCCCCTATTCATCAGTATATTACTTGGGCCTATGTACATATTCCTAAAGAGAGTAGAAATAAGTTTGACAAGAATAACAATGAATATATTTTTCTTGGTTATGTAGAAGGTAGAAAGGGGTATAGGTTGTGAGACACTGCTACCCATAAGATTATAATTTTTCAATATTTGTATTTTAATGAAAATCCAATGCTAATAGGTGAAGAATAAAAATGTACTAAATTTATTCCAGTAGAGGTAAAAAACATGATGATAATCTAGATGTGCTAGATAAATAAAAAACAAAAGAAGCTCAGCTAGAAGAAGAACAACCAGATGGGCCACATGGTGAACTATCGCCCATTGTAAGAAGGTCTAGTAGAGTATCCAAAGCATTTGAAAGGTACTCTCCTGCTTACAATATTTATTATGTATTACTAACTGATGTTGGTGAACCTATTTCATCTCAATAGTCTTGTGAAGTATAATGTGCAAGAAAATGTAGAGTTAATATGGAAGAGGAGATGAAATATTTTCATAAGAATAAGACATGGGATTTTGTTGCATTAGCGAAAAAAAGAAAAGATATTGGGAAAAAAATGGGTCTTCAAGCTAAAAAGGGATATAAATGATAATTTTGAGAGATATAAAGCTTAATTTGTAGCCAAACTGTATGCACCAGAATATGCTATAGATTTTGATAAAAAAATTTCACCTCTTCTACAGTTGAGTACTGTTAGACTTGTTTTAGTTCTTTTTGGTAGTCCTGATTTGAATTTAGAGTAGTTAGATGTTAAAATAACCTTTCTACATAGTGATCTTGATGATGATATTTATATGGAGAAGCTTGAAGTTTTTAATGAAAAAGGTAAGGAGAATGTTGTTTGCATATTTTTAAAAAAATTATGGTTTAAAAGAGGTGTTAAGGTATTGGTACAATCAATTTTATTCATTCATGGTGAATATAGATTTTAGTAGATGTGAGACTAATCATTGTGCCTATTTTCAAAGTTATGATGATGAAAGTTTTATCCTTCTAATTTTTTGAAGTATATGATATGTTGGTTGGAATTCCCAGCATACATAGAATCATTCTTTTGAAAACTCATCTTGCTAGGGACTTTAAAATGAAGGACTTAGGAAGTACAAAAAACATTCTTGGATTGAGGATACATAGAGATAGATATAACAAGGAAATATGTTTGTTATAGAAGACATATGTGCAGAAGGTTCTACAGTGCTTCAATATGCATAATGTGCACCCAGTTTTACTACTCCATTTCTTATTCACATTAAGTTGTCTTCAGAATAGTTCCGTAGAATAGAAGGAGACAAGACATAGATTTCTCATGTACCATACTCATTATAACTTGGTAATATTATATTTTCCATGATCTGCACTGGACCGAACATTAGGTAATTAGTGAGATTTTTCATTTGGTACATGGTGTCCTAGTAAATTGACCATTTGACAATAATGAAGTAGATTCTTAGATATATAAGATGCACTTTAAATGTTTTTGTATCTTACAATGGGAGTATTCTTCAAGTAAATGGGTATGTGGATATATATTTTGGTGGAGAAAAAGATAAGAAAATATCTACTACAGGTTACGTTTTCTCCTAAGTTGGAGGTGTTATTAGTTGGGTGTCAAATTTATAGAGAGTGGTGGCATTGTAAACTACTAAAGTAAAATATATGGAGGCAACATAGGATTGTAGGTGAGTTACAAGGACAAAATGGTTTAATTTAGATATTGAAAGTCCTTTACACTTAGCACAAAAATCAGCATACCATTCTTGAAAAAAGCATCTTGATATTCAATATCACTTTATTCATAAAGTTTTAGAATGAGGACAAATGCCTTTGGCCAAGATTCACATTGATATAAACCCTGTAGATATTATGATGAAGCCTATTGGTAGAGATAAGTTCATTTGGTGTGGAACTTATCTTGGTATGTAGATTATCTTATAATAGGTAGCATTATTAATGGTCTTTTAGTAGAGGAATTATTCATAAGTTTTAAATTTCACTTCAAATGGGAGAGTGTTGGAATGTGAAGTCATATTGGACTCTCCTATAGATGTGAAGTCATATTGGACTCTCCCAAAATATTATATAGTTGTGGTTGAGTCATTATGGTGAAAAAACAATTGAGGCTTACTATAAATAATAGGTTTTTATTAGGCATATTACTATAAATAGTAAATTTGTTTGGTGACTTAAGATACATACTAATTTTGACATGTGTTGAACATGTAGTTGTACGATACATAATTATTAAATATAGTAAGTTATCTTCAATTAGGACTCTCCAAATAAATTTTTATGGTACCATCCTAAAAATTTAGGACCCATAATTAGAGGTTCTAGGACCTTTTAGGCCCCATTTTGGTGATTTCTAGGTCTAAATGTCTTTAATTGTTGATTCCCACTTCATTTATTTTCTTCCCCTAAAACCTTTCATACCTCTCTTGGCCTAGGCTACCTTCAAATTACTACCTGGATAATGCCACAATTTTCTTCCTTGTATTGGACAAGGCTACCATTTTTGGCCTTGCCCTAGAGCTCTCTGCTTTGGTGAGACCTGGGCCAAACACAGAGTGTTTCTTCCAAATTGTTATTTATGGTCGAATCGACAATATGGAATCTGAAAATGAGTATAAAAAGACATCAAGGCCTCTCATTTTGACATTCATTATGAAGATCCATTATCAGCCAAATGTACATGAAAGAAATCAATCTTTCAAGTGTAAGAAAGGTTTCAAGTTGTACAATTGAGTATTTGGATTCAATATTTGAAGGAAAAACCCAATTAAAGATCCCAAAATCTCCATTCTTCAAGATCAATTCAAGAAAAGGAAACCGTCTTCAATTGATGCAAGTTTCAATCTCATGATGGCCAAGTAGAGGAATCCTCAATCTACCAAGAAGATCCACAATATGACATTCATTTAAGATCTAGGATTGGAAAGTGTAGATCCATTGTATTTGTTAAGACATCCTTGATTTTACATCTCAAACATACAAACAAGTATCTTCATGGTTTTATCAGATCCTAATATCCATCCATGAGGGTTTTTCATGCAAGGTGAATAATTACATTGATATTTTTTATGGTACTTTCTTTATGCAATTTCAATTCTCTTTCAAGGTTGATTCCTATATAGGGGATTGACTAAGGCAAGCCCCTTTCAATAATCTTTTCCCATTTTTCTTTATGTGCAAGAATAAGTTGTGTAGTTTTAGATTCAGATTCAGAAGTATCAAAACTACTTACAGGTCCGCTCTAGATTTCACCAGTTTTAGAGTCAAGAGAATAAGGCCTTAATATTCACCCTTGTCCTTGACAAGGTCTCAATTTTTGGCCTTGTCCTCTAAGTTTAGATTTTCCCAGAAAAAAATTTTAGGTACCAAAGTTATAGATCTAGAACCTTACCTAATTCTAATAGCCCTGTGAGAGCTAAAATCAGATCTGAAGTTGCATTTGGCCTCTTCTTGTTTTTAAGGTAAGTTCCATCTTTTTATTTTCTTCTTCTACTTACTCTATACATTAGATTTGATATCCTATCTTGGTGGTTGTCATTTACTTTATCATAATCTCAATATCGTTTCAAACATCTTACCTGTCACACACATTCACATAACATTTTCATTAACATGTAAAGGGAAAGTGTACCACAATTCCCCACCCTCACTTGGATCTTGCATTAGCCAACCATTCATCCTTTTTGGCTTGTACTAATCTGATTTTTTTAGGGTGACCCTCTGGGTGGAAATTTTTGCTAATGTACAAAACCATAATTTGGTGAGTCATATATCTTACCTAGCTTAGGTTGGTTCACCATTTTCTATTGTACATTTTGGTGAACCCACCTCTTTCATGCATTATACTTTTTGATTTGGTAGTTATCTCTTCTTTACATGCATTATCAAAATTTTTAGTTACATATCTAGATCTACTTTGTATGCATTTTTATATTTACTATTTACATTACATCTTTTCTATATTATATGCATTCATATCTAGTTTGTATTTGATAGTTAATGTGTTTTTCTCAAAAGACTTTATTTTTGCATATTTAAGTTTCAAATTATATTGCATTTTCATTCCCTTGTGCATGAGTATTATCACTTTGATTTCAACTTATAACACTCTTGTTAGAAGAAGTCGTAGACTTATGGGTTCCTATGATCCTGAACCCTCCTTCTTTCCTATGAATCTTGATGAGACCAACATGCATTTTAATGACATCAATCCTATCAAAGAGAATAACTCTTCTCATTCTTCTCATGATGAAGATGAAGCCTCAAGGGTTCCTCCTAAATAAGCACAAAAACTTTACCATGGTTTTGAAAAAAATGAACAATGGCTAGCTCATTAAAACCAGAATCTTGAGGCCCTTTCCATTGTAGAAGGCATAAGGAAACTTCTTCATAATGATGAACATGGAGTTATCATCTTGCGTAGCATTTCTCATCTTGTTCATACTAGAGTAAAAACTCTTAGGGATCATTCTCAAAATTTAAGCCTCACTCCACCTACTACAATTTTTGATACCTCTTTGCATATCTCTACTTCCATTCCTAGTGTTTCTACCTATTCTCCAACTACCAATATAACTTCGATCCAAAATTTTAATCCTACACATGTGATTCTTTCTAGTCCTATTCTTCTTTCCATTACTCGTAGTGTGTCATGTGTTTCAATTCCTTTATCCACACCCACTTACCATAGTGTCCCTTTTTCATTTTCAACCATTCCTTTCATTTCAAACAATGTTCCTAACATTTCTCATGTTTCTCCTCCGACCATTTCTTTTACCGATCCTACCATTAATAGCTTGTTTAAAAATGTGTCTTCTTTTAATAAACGAATTGCTTACATGACTCAATCCAAGTTTAACATTCCTACTTGTGATATTTCTAGTCCTTTGTCTTTGGATATCATCAGTATTGTTATCCTGCTAAACTTTGAGATTCCTCACCTTGAGACCTTGTGTAGTGATTTATCTCATGACCATAGGCTCCTAGAAAAGTTGTATACTAGAAATTTACATGATAAAGCCTTGCAATGGTATTTTTATTTTCCTCCTTATTCTATTGATTCCTTTCGCAAGCTTGCTAATGATTTTATTCAACAATTTCAAGACAATATTCATCCTCAAATTTATTTGACTAATTTAATGCATTGTTAAAAAGGTGTTAAAGAAAAATTTAGTGTCTTCATTGGTGGATTTAAGCATTTGAAATCCTATATTTCTTATCATTTGTCTGATGTCAATATGCAACACATTTTTATTGTTAATTTACAAAAAGACATTAGAGATAAGATACTCCTTTATGAATTTCATTCCTCTGATGAATTGTGTAAAGTGCTTTAGCATTATCAACTACAAGTGAGTAAATTTGAGAGCACCACTCCAATGGCTCATGTTCCCATTGATAAGAGTAATTTTTCATCCAATTTCAACAAGTTTCACTCACAAAAAACCTTTCTCAAAATCAACAATTCATCCAACATTATTGATGAACAAGTGGTAGAGCATCCAAAGGTGTGACTCTTTTTTCCTCTATTTTTAAACCTACTTATAATTATACTAAGCTTTCAAAATATTTTCATAATGTCATATTGAAGTTAATTAATGCTAATGTATTAACACTTCCTCCTATCAAACCTATTGATCCATCTAAACCTAAATCCGAATACTTTGATACCAAATATTTATTGCAATACTACCGTCAACCTAGTCATTATACTAAGAATTATTATTGGTTCAAAACTGTTATTCAAGATCTTATTGATTTAATTTCTATATCTATGCAAGATGACAATAAAAAATTTCAAATCTGTAAGAACCTCTTTCCATCCCATTCAACGAATTCCATTGACCTTACCCAACCTTCCTTTTCTCCTCCTTGTGTTGACTCAAATGAAAAAATCAATGAAGTTAACCATGTGGTCAACCAAGTTGAGCAGTCTAAACCTAAACCTAAATGTTTATCTAAGCTTTGCATTATCTTTAACCCTAATGAGACAATTAAAGAACATTATGGTCCTCTCTACACTTCCACAAGGATTGATGACCTTCCTTCCTATGGTGTCCTTATTTATCCCTTTTGCATGATGAATGTGATAACCGAAGCACGTCTCTATAGTAAAGGATTGTAATGTGATTTGTATGATAGATCAGAGGTTTGGACCCAAACTTGCAATGGTTTCCTTTATCCTTCCCATGGTTCCATTTAATTTCCTATTGAAGTTAGAGCTAAAACCGTAGATGCTACCTTTACTATCATCCAAACTTATGATCAATTTCAAGTCAAAATTGATCTTCCTTCGCTTACTTCCATGAGAGTTGTGGCTTCTCCTATTCATAAATGCCTTAAATTTCCTCATAAAATACAAATCATGATTGTTAACCATAGTCTTTATTAGCCTTCAGTTCCTTGTGAATCAGGTGAACTTGATTTATTTTATCCTTCCATGCCTCAACAAACTCAAGCATGCCCTTACAATATATTTTGATCATACTAGGCCTACAAGGTCCACAAGATTTGTGAACTTAACAAACCCAAGTATATTCCATCTCTTTTCCCTAAACATAGACTTCTTCCTACACCATCTATACCTCATCTTCCTATTGTCTATACACATACTTCTAAACCCATATCTCAACCTATTGTGGTTCCTTTATTCCTTCCTCCTAAAGAAGAAAAGGACCCGATGTTGATTGATCCTATTCTAAACCAAATTTCTAGCAAAACCAAAGGCAAAACTCATGCTCATGACCATTATCACATGCATAGTGAGAGAGCCCATCTAAGCGCTTCTCAAAACATTGTTTCACCTCATAAACCTCCTCATGCTTCACTTCCCTTTGACCAACCCATGCTTGAGCCAATGGGGAAAGTGAATTTTAAAAATATCAAAATGAACAAACATGACAATGTTATTCCAATCTTAGATTCTATTACAATTAATTTGGATGAAGAAGATACTCTTGATGATGATGTTATTAATGCTAACAATGATATTCATGTCCTAGTGACACTGATGACTAAGATACTATTGATATTGATCATTATTTACCAACAATTCTTTCACATTAGTTATCTATCACTCCTTTTGATAGTGAAAGTGACCTATCTTCATAACGTGGTCTTTTTTTGGAATTAGCTATTGTTCCATCTTTCATTCTTGATGTTGCTTCTATTGGAAGTTGTCCACCTTCCCTAAATACTATAAAATAAGATGGGGGTTATGTGATATTCCTGATTATCTCCCTTTTTTGCGTTAGATTATACAACTTTTGCATAATAATGACATTTGATTTTGATATAATATCTCATGAGTTATCATATGATTCTGATCCTAGAGTTAGTAGATCCCTATTGTGTTCTCTTTGGTCACATGTTCATTTCTCTTGATTTTTCCTTTCTTGGGGGTATTTCACAGTGGAAAAATTTCTTTTGGATGCATATACACTCTGTTAAATCCATTTCTCTCATGAAGGCATTTACAATCTCTTTAATGTGGGCGCATACACTCTGCTCTATGTTTCACAGTTTTCATACACACAGTGATTCAATGCTACTTTGAACTTGGTCCTCGGAATAAATGTATTTTATACCCCTTAATAGATACACTTTCCTTAAGGACATATCCTTCTTTTCTTTTTGATACCTAAGGAAGATTACCTTCCCTTAAAAAAAATAACATTTTGGGTCCCTTAATGCACACACTTTCCTTAAGGAAAAATCCTCCTTCTCTTTTCAATCCCTAAGGAAGCTCACCTTTCCTTAGGATGAATAATTCTTTTGGATCCCTTCGTGGATACACTTTTCTTAAGGACATATTCTCCTTTTTTATTTTGATCCCTAAGGAATGTTAACTTTCCCTTAGGAAAATCCTTTCTTTGTTGTATCCATTACTGGAGACACTTTCCTTAGGGACAAATCCTCGATGGATTGAACTAGCATAACACCAGCTTGCTAGACCTTTCAATTCCACTTTTTGCGGTGCTTTCTATGTGTGTTTCAAAGTGAGACAAATAATCTTACTATGCTAGGTACTCTCTCTCTCTCTCTCTCTCTCTCTCTCTCTCTAAATTTAGTATAGTACTAGTTAGCACATGAGACAAAGGAAAAAGGGGCTAGCAATGCATTATCAGCAATTAATGGGTTAGAAAAGGAGACATTATAGTCCTACCTTCCTAGAGATTGTTTTCTCTCAACCAATCTGCACCTGCATGCTGAAACCAAATTCCTAGATCCCATATCATCCTCAAGATTGTTTCTTTGCCAACCCATTGAGATACTCTAATATAAATTACATGCATAGAATTATGAACTAACTTGTCAAAATCCCACTAAAGTAATGCACCAAACATGCCAATACCAGGATCCCAAATTATCACATTGTCAAAACTGTCAAATATGAGGAAGTAGTAGTGTCTCAATGAGCTATTAATACTGAAAAAATCTCTAACTTATAATGATCTCACATAGAAATCCATAACACACATCATAGGCACATAATAACACATATCTTCCCATCCTAAACTGCTAATGTAAAAATTAAAATGCTCAAAATTTGAGGTCAATACCAATGGTGCGGGGGCAAATATAACAATCATAAGTCTGAAATGACACTCAATACATAGGTATTACGAGTAAGGAAGTGGCTGAAAATCCATCTCTATGATCAAACCATATGCACCATCAATCCTCAATCAAGAAATATTCAACTGTTGAAGCATACAATCCATTCAAATTATATATGTAAGTCAAAATTTGAACCCACGTGCAAGCTGCTCAAAGAATGGGAAGCAGTACTAACTCTAGAAATTAATCCACTACAACAATTCTGTGACCAAAACTCATCATTAGAAATTGCACCTAGGTCCCAAATCTTGCGAATTTCATTCTCACCAATGGAGTTTGGAAGAACTCCCTCATATAACTCATAGAGTGTACTATCAAAATTCAAATCAAAATCCACCTCAAACAAAGGATTATCAACAACTTAAATATTTTCCTTTACTCCCAACTTATACTGAAATTTTGGCTGGTCCAAAATCTCTTACTTGATCTTCTGGGAAAACTATCCAAGTCATAAGTTTTTTGTATGTTATCAAGTTTCTTAATCACCTCCCTACAAAACTTTGTCCTTTCTCTATTTTCATACTCCCTGAACTGATTAGTGATCAAAACCTGATTATCTGCTTCTTGAAGAGCAATATGTGTATTCTCCAATATCTATTGAGTAATGGTAAGCTCCCTGATGAGCTTATTAACCTCATCCTCCTTTTTCCTCAATTTATAAACATATAGTTTAGCAACTTTTAAATTGTAATTCCTATCTAAAAGTAGACATAAATAATCTGATTTCAAATATTGTAAGGCTACTTTGACCACCTACAAGTCAACAACATAACAATGAGCTTCTATACCACTTTGTCTTTTCCCATTTGAGCCTTCCTGTAGAGATCTTCAATGATCATGTGAGTTTCATCATGTTGTACTAAAGCTCAAACAGTTATATCTCAGTAACTTTCAACTAATTCTTCAAAGTATCATTGTCATTTTGAAATATATTTAATGATTGGTCATCCAAAAGATCGTCATCCTAAAATTCTTTATTTGACTGGTCCCTTTTAAATCACTATCATTCATAAGTGAACTTCTCCTATAAAGAACACGTGATGCGTCATACCTTTCACATGTGTTATCAAAGTCCTCATAGGCCTCCACATCCTTGTTTGATTGATCAACATGTAAACTCAAGTTTTCCAATATGTCATCATTTTCAAGCAAATTATCATCTTGTGAAGACTCCAACACCCTCTCTCCTTGAGTAAGGCCATCCTCATCAAATTGTTTGTCAATAAAATCCTCCACATCACCAATATAGAGATTTGTATATCCCTTATCAATAACAACAATTGAATCCATCTTGTCACAAGCATTTGTGATATTTTTTTTGAATCCTTTTATCTTTGTTTCTGGTCCATTCCTCTTTGTCTTCCTTTTCTTCTTTACCAAGACCACAATTGTGACCAAGTGTCCTCACATGTGAAACAAACATGCAACCTTCTCATTTGGTTTTTACTTTTTTTGGAAGAATTTGGACTCTGTAATCTGTAATTTCATTGAGATGATTCCATATTCATTCATTTGTTCCTTGAACTTGTCAATTATATACTCAACTAACCCCTTTGAGAGCTCATAACCTATAGGTGATATTTTATACTCCTTTCTCCAAATAGCTAACAAATCTGATTACAACTTCGTATAGATGTCATCATCCTCATCTAAAATTAAGGATATAATAGTGTCCATACAAGCCCTTACATTAATTTCAAAATCTTTAGCCCTCTTAATATACTTAGGGTCTTTACCATCGTGTAACCCATGAAATCTCTTCAGAATTAAATGTAGAACCTTCCTCAATATATCATCATTATAGGGTGCTATAGGAGATGTTATTAATGTAATCTGAATGAGACATGAAGAAAGTGATGTCTAACATCTTTATGTGAATGTTCCATAAACCTGTGCTGGACCAAAGCAATCATTGTGGGCTGCAAAGCCCAATTCAAAAGCCTCCATTCTTACTCATCCACTTTTGATAGATATGAATCTAGTTCCTATAATTTAGAAAGAACATCATTAGGTGAATTTATGGACTCCAATTGTAAAGAAATGACATAGAGCCAATTCCCTATGTGTTGTAGATCTAGTCTATGTATAGAGTTAGAGTTTGCAATTCCTTCATATGTTTAGGGAGATCCATCAATGCTATATTGATAAATTGAGAATCTTTTGTATGGAATTTTTTTTTACACACACTTAGATATGGTATTGTAACACATTCTACATGCTATATTATAGTTTGAGTCGAAAAATAAAAACTAGATCATATATTCACCTACAAGCATTTTAACACTTGTAGTAGCATATCGACATTCACCATAACACCTAAACTAATTGGAAAAGAGTACATAATATTACTAGGTACTAAACGCAAAAGGTAGATAAGACTAAAAGACTATTTTATATCTTAGATATATACTTTAAAATAAGTAATACATAAATACAATGAATTCACATTCTTGTAATACTTTCCTTATATACCTATAATATTTTTTCTTATATTTAATTAAAAATATATTGAAGTTAGTTTAATGTTAAGTAATCTATATTAATAATATGCATATTAAAATTTCTTTTATAATTAAAAAATTGTTAGCAATGATGTTTTTTGGTTCTAATAGATTGATGATATTGTGGATATTAACTAAACCTATTTATAATTGAGTAACTTGGAAAATGAAGGTGATCAACTTGTAGAGAAGATATTATATGTAATTGTATAAGGAAACTACATGTCTTTAAAACTCATTCATTCTTTCATCACTTAGAAGTTCAACGTGTGGATAAGAAATTAAATGTAGTTAAATAAATTAAAAAGTGTCTTAGATGTCATCTAAAGCTCACTAATTTATTCATTCATTTAGAAAATGGAGGTGATCAAATTACACAGATAAAACAAACTCATGTTCATAAAATTTTATGTGCAATTATATAAATAAATAGTCTCATAGACATCATTAAAACACATTCCCTCTATTCACTTAGAAAACTTATATGATTAATTTTGAGATAATGTCTATCTAGTGATTATTTAAAAAACGTGTATGTTAGACATTCATTAGTCATTGGCTTGAAAACCAAAGACGATAACTTGTAGATAAGACTTTATATACTATTAAATAAGGAAAATATCTTCTTGATGAGTGGAACATATGTCAGTCGTTAACACCATAGCAGCGGACTCTATTGACTAACATATTGTACCTTGGGTGTGCTAAAAAGGAGGCGTATTGTCATCCATTTCTCAGTCAGCAGAGGATAAGTCTAAACAGTCATAAATTTCATGGAGTTGTCATACGAATAAAATAACGATCCTAACGACATCTAGAAGATTAAACAGTCTATGCTAAGATTAGTGAAGATATGATAAGATTATTCGGTCTGTGGAAAGATTAGTGGGGATATGGTAATATTATTCATGAAATGTTTAAGAATTCTCACTAACAATAGATGACATGCTCATTACTCTTTGTTGTTGCGAGTCCAGTATTTAGCAAGTAGCAAGAAGCGTTTTGTATATATTATTTCTAATTAGCTTTGTTGTTTTTATATGCGAGAGGAAAAAGAATATAGATGTTTGGGCAGAATTTTATTTCATTTCAAAAGACTAGGATTACTGCTATGTATTCAATGTGGCCTCATATATCATCAAACTAAGTTTAAGTTTATTGTTTGTGTGAATGCAGAAGATGGGTCCGTACAAATTAACCGTGGCAGCCTTTCTGGTAATGGTGTTTTTGGGATGCAATATTGGTCTTCCAATGGTGGTGGGGGATCATGCTGTTTTGAAGATTTGGATTAAAGCAAACCTCGTTGAACAATTAGACAAAATTTCTTCTTGTTCATTTTTTTTTCAGTTAAAAGACCCAGCAATGGATAACAAAATCTTGGAGAATACAAACTGCATTAGCAACTCTTGAATTGAGTCCATTGTGTTTCCACAAAAGAAGAAAAAAAGGCTCTTCGTTTTACATTAAAAGATCTTCTCCAGAAAAGGCATTTGCCTTACGTCACCATTGAAATTGATATATGACTCTATTGTCACTAAAGTTAGTTAGCAACTTTCGCATAAAATAGGTTGATGTTGAGTGGTGAAATGAAATTAAATAGCACATGGTTTAATTACACCTCACTAAATGGCCATGCATGTAAGGAGTCCATAGCATTGAGTGAGGAGTAGTCAATGGGAGATCTCGTTGATGCTGGAATTTGTTGGAGGTCATAGATCCAAATTACCCCTATAACTTGGGCATTCAAATTCAATTTGAATTCTTCTATTAAAATCGATTCCATTTAATCTGAGCTGTATTAGTGATGTAGGAGCTTTCGAGGGTCATAACTTTTGACTCGGATGTGGGTTTTTGCTCAAAATTTACAAGCAGATTGGTGGCGAAGAGTTATTTGTATTGCCAATTGAGCTTAGCTCAATAAGTGGTCGTTTCGACCTTTTTTCGAGAGTTAGAAATATCATCTTGGCCTCTGAAATTAGCTTTTCTTGTTTTTCCAATTTTTTAAGGAATGTTGTTTTTGTAATAAATTTGAAATCGTATCTTTGATTTCATGGATTAGTTGACAATTCATCTTGCCTTAGTTGAGAGCATTTTATGGTTCAAAACGTGGAATGAAGTTACAATAGATAAGAGGTGCCTTGTTAAATTTTTCATAGGAAAGGTCTACAAGGATGAGTTATTATGTGATGTGATTCTAATAGATGCATGCCATGTCCTCTTAGGTCGCCCATGGCAGTATGGTAGAAAGGTTATTCATAATGGAGAAAATAATACTTACACGTTCGAGAAGGATGGATATAAGGTAATCTTGTTGTAACCACCTGGATTTGGTTGCTTGTTTTGAAGATGTTATCTTTTTAGTGATTTTTGAGGTACATCAAGCAAACTTGCATTGTTAGGAGGGTGAAACAGACACACATATTATCCCTATTTTCGAGGTGGAGGATGAAAATCCTTGCTCGTTGACTTAGGTACACACTCAAATGCTAATCAGAATACAGCCATCACCAAGCACACAATGACTCCAATCATGATGCTCTATTAGCCAACTCCAAACGCAAGTGAGGGCACAAAATGATGAGTGTCTTGGGGCAATTAATTTTTTCCTTGCACAAGGATTATCACCCTTTTGGAGGTGAATCAAGAATTCTTTCAGTTTAAGTGTTGTCTATTATTGGGCAATTCGTTCGAAACTGCCCCTCATAGAATTGCACAAGGCAAAATTGAGGCGTATAGCCCTATGAGTACTTAAGTATATGTAGTCTCGCAAGCAAGATTCAAGCAGCTCCGCTCTACACATACCCAAGCATGTTCAAGGAATGATGTAAGAATTCCAAGAACAAAACCAATTCTGTCTTCCGAGGCTTTAGCTTACGAGAAAGCAACTATTTATAGTGAGTTGGAAGGATTGGCGTAAAACGTGTCCTCACTTGGGTCCTTCCCAGGATATTTTTTCCTCAACCGGCAGGCCCTCTACTGTTAAATAAGCCTAAAAAGGATTAGCGAGCGTAGGATGTCTAGATTTCTGATTCTTCAAACGAAGAAGATCATACTCTCCTAATCCATGTCATTTTCTCCCAAAACATTTTCAATCAAACAGTTCATTCCCTCGAGCAATGTTGTGCTTGATTTAAGATGTTCCTACTTAAGGAAAACAAAATGCTTTGAAAGCAGATTTTCTTGTTCAATTTCCCCAAATTTAGATGAGTAGCTTGTTCAGTTTATGATTCCAAAAGAAATTATATGATTGAACTTGTTCATTTATCCCAAACATTTAATGCCTTGAGTTGTTCATTTACTGTCCAGAAGAAATTTAGTTTTCTTTGCTATGTTCAATTTTCTCCAAATTCCTTTTAACTCATAAACTCATGTGTGAGTTTATGATTTTCCTTAAGAGAAAAAGAGCATAGTCCTCTAGTCAGTTTAGTAGAAGTTTAGAAAATGTTCTTAATGTGAAAAACAAGTAAATAGAGGTCAAGATGGGGGTTTGGCAACCTGAAAAACCACGTTAGTATTCTTTGTTCAACTCCCAAGAAAAGCCTTTGATAGAAACCTGCAAACACTAGTTAGGATATTTTAAAAGACAAAAACCAAAGTGATCAAACTATTATAGGTTAGGCAAATGAAGTATGCAAGTTATTTAATCAGATGCGAGCCTAAAATAATAGAATGCGATACCATATACCAGATGCGATTCCTTGTCACCACATGTGACTGAATGTTCCCCAAATGCGATCCTAAACTAAAAATGATTCGGGAAATCCCATATGCGAGCCTCATGTTTTGTAGTGCAATGGCATATTTCGGATGCGAGCTAGAATGACCAGGAACAACTCTGGACCTGAAAACTAGGAGGATAAATTAGTGAAAAATGAAGTCAAAATGAGGTCAAATCTCGAATTGAGCCCCACGGTGGGTGCCAGAATCATTTACACACTTCCTATAAAGATGGAGGAAAATCTTTTCATGATATTCAAGGCCTATTCCTGAATCAGAGAAAATGGAAATCTTTGTTAATAAATTAATCCCTAAATTTAACTATGCATTGCAAATGCAAGACTAGCCTAGCTTCAATAGGATGATATAAAAATTCCATCCACATCGAAGAAGTAATGGTAAAAAAATGGGAATTCACTCTTCAAAATGAAAACAAATCCAACAACTCCAACTCCAAGCCTAAGTGTTGGAAGTAGAACAAAAATGTTGTTAACGATGGCATAGTAGACGCATTCGATGTCGCTAAACCTGATGTATTCAATTTAACTAATAGCATGCAAGCAGGAAATGATGCCAAGGTAACAACTCCCATATCCAAAGAAAACAATGATAGTAGAAAGGGTCGGTCAGGGACCTCCCAACCTCAATGAACATTCACTCCTTTGGGAGAACCTCTCGAAAATGTTTTAAAAACTATCTTAGATAACAAGGTTCTCACAATCCCAGATTCCAAACCATGGGAACCAACCGTCAAACCCAGATGGTGGGATGATAATTCCTACTGTTTCTTTCACAAAAATAAAGGACACAAGACTAACAACTCCCTTAAGCTCAAACATGTCATCCAGGACCTTATTGAAGGAGGAAAAGTCAAAGTGGACAGACACACTACCAACGAAGATCACACGACATTTAACAAATTGTTTCCTAATTATGAGAAAGGGGAAGCATCTAAAGGGAAAGGTAATGAAGTAAACTACACCTACTCCAACAATGACAATGTGATCAATATGCTAGATATTAAAATTGAATCCATTAATGTGATCACAATCAAAGGTGTCAAAGACACCTATTCCCAATCAAATGTCATAACACGGAGTCAAGCGCAAGTTACCATCAAAGGACCTAGTTCCTCCTCAAAACCAGCAACAACATCCAAGGTTCATATTGTTAATATTCCCAAACCAGCAGTGAAACACATGGTTACTATTCCTGGAGAAAAATATGACTTGGTGGATCAGTTACAACGAACCTCTGCTAAAATTTCCATTTTTGAGTTTCTTAAAATTTCCTCAGTACATAGGGAAATCCTAGAACAAGCCCTACATGCCGCAAATGTCCTGAAGGATCTTGATATAGACAAATTCCAAGCGATGGTTAATCACATCTCAACATCGCATTACCTCTCCTTTTTTAAAGAGGATGATAAATCATTAACCCATCCACACAATCAACCACTTCACATTGAATTCCTAATTCACAAATCCCATGTGAGACGTGTCATGATAGATGGAGGTGCAAGATTGAATATTTGTACCCTTAATCTAATCAGAAAGTTGGGTCTCTCAGAACAAACTATTGACTCTAGAAGTAAGATAACCATCAAAGTTATGATGAGGAAGAAAGATCCTCTAAAGGTCTTATTTTTCTACCTATCAGAGTTAGGCCGATTGAAAGGAATGTCACATGTCAGGTTCTGGATTTTTCCTTGGCATACAACATCCTTTTGGGGAGACCTTGGATCCACAAAATGCAAGTTGTACCATCTACTTACCACCAATGTATCAAGTTCCCAAATAATGGGGTGGGGGTAACAATTCCAACAGATACTAACTATACTTGCAACAATATCAAGGCATGAATTATGATTCCACATAACAAGGAAGCTATGGATGAAACTGTTCCTGAAACTACCAGAGACATGGTGATGAAAAGCTTTGGAAAAACTTTAAAACTTGAAGAGACATGTATGGGAGAGTACAAACTGGACCTAACTTCGTCACTGACAGAATTACCGGTATCACCCAGATCTTATGGGAAACCTTCCTCATCATTCACACCTGCAGCCACCAAATAACCATAGATTCACAACGCAACTGGCATGGTTAAAGAATCCACATCTTCTTTAGATAACACAGAAGAACAGGCTGTCTTGGACTGGATTTACAAGGAAGAGCCCAGGAAGCTAAGATAAAGCATGTAGAAATATCTCAAGCATAGTATGGTAAAGGATATGACCTTCTTAAACAGATGGGATACAAAGGAAAAGGACCTCTAGGCAACACCAGAAGAGGACTTATTGAACTTGTGCACATAGAATTCAGAAATGCCAGAAATAAAACAAGACTGGGATCTAACAATGAGTTTGATAAACCTCCTTCAAAAGATAGCCAAACCTATGACAAGGGGAGTGCTGAAACAGATGAGATAGTACTAGAACCATGGCCTTATGAAATATTAGTACATGTTGGCACCGAGAATCCTAAATATCAAGGAGAGTGGTTTATACTAAGCTTTGAAACACCACAAGACATTCACATGCCTTTATTACAACAAGCTCCTATTCAAGAATTTTGAGAAACAATAGAAGACGATCCAGAAGTACAATTAATAGAAACAACTACTTAGAGCACAACCCAAAACATGGATTCACATCCTAACTGGGGGAAGCTAGTTACAGTTTCACATGTCCTTGATTTACCTCACTTTGATCCATAGGCGGCCAACTGGGTACATCAAATAACTATTGCTAAATTCCTAAACCGGTCTAATGATGAAGCAACTAACTCTCATGATTATGAATGGGATGAGCTATCTGTCACCATAGAAGACATTGAAATAGAAACAATTCATATGTTTGTAGCTCCCTCAGCACCTCGTGAACATTCTGACACTACTCCCAACAATGCTGATATTCCCAAAGCAGAGGAGGAGTTCCTTCTCCCTATCATTGATGGAGAGACTGGTGTTTTCCTAATTCTAGAAGAAGTTCAAAGGCAACAAGTAAGAAGCATCCTTTTATGGAGAGATGATGATGAAAGTTCCACTAACGATTCACTAGAGTTTGGTCCATATATAACTAACAATGACCCTTTTTATGATGATCCAACTCTTATTGATCTAAATATTGAAGAAAATAAATTACCAGAATGCATCTTGTTAGTTAATGGTCTTGATGCTAATACGATGTTGTCTCTAACAACATCTGACTCCTTGTCCTTGATAAACCCAGACCTAATTGATTGGAGTAATGAAGATCCTATTCCTATCCTAAACTTTCCTAATGACTAGGCCTTGGCTTGCTATCTAAATGCATGTGAACCTTACCCTTCTTCAATCAGTGCAAGGAGCGAGAACATGTCACATGAGGATATCAATTTTCTCAATCAAAAATTGAAAAATAAAAAGAACATAATTGATGGTGAAAACCACATTGTGGCAGTATCAGATTCTAAAAAAGTAAAAACAAATGATGCATCCGATGGTGAAAACCTCTCAGAGGCGCCAAAAGATGAGATTCTTGATATCCCACTTTCAAGAGATATCTTCACTATTGATAGAACCAATAGAACCAGTCAACTTGGGCACAACTGAGTCTCCTCAAATTATTCACCTAGCCCAATCTTTATCAACAGAAGAAAAGGAACAATTCACTACATTTTTGAAGGAAAAGAAAATCAACTTTGCATGGTCCTATACTGATATGCTTGGACTAGATCCAGAATTAGTCATGCATCATTTATCTATAGCTCCCAGGATCAAACCCATAAAACAAAAATTAAGAAAGATGCATCCTCATGTTGCATTACTCATAAAAGCAGAGCTGGAGAAATTATTGAAAGATGGATTCATTAGGGTCATCGCTTATGCAGGATGGATTTCTAATGTGGTCCCAGTATCTAAATTAGATAAATCTATCAAGATCTTTATAGACTTCAGAGACTTAAACAAGGCATGCCCTAAAGATGATTTTTCACTGCCTAATATTGATATGATCATAGACCTCACAATGGGCTATAAAATGTACTCACTCCTGGATGGTTTCTCAGGATATAACCAAATCAAGATTTCTCCTGAGGATCAAGAGAAGACCATGTTTACACGTGCATGGGGAACCTTTTCCTGGAATGTCATGCCATTTAGGTTAAAGAATGCCAGTGCCACATATCAAAGGGAAATGATAACTATATTCCATGATATGATGCATAAAAACATGGAGGATTACATGGATGACACCTTAGCTAAATCCAAAGAAAGGAGCACCCACATTGATTATTTAAGAAAGATATTGGATCGTATGGAGCAATTTCAACTTAGGCTCAATCCAAAGAAATGTGCCTTTGGATTCCAATCAGGAAATTTTCTCAGATTCAATGTCACCACAGAAGGAATTGAAGTAGATCCTACAAAAGTCAAAGCTATACTAGTGATGACTCCTCCATGCAACATCAGTCAAATGAAGACATTACAAGGGTGACTTCAATTAATCAGGTGGTTCATTTTGCAACTTGTGGATAGAGCACAACCCTTTACCAAATTGCTACACAAAGGGGTCACTTTCAAATGGGATGAACACTGTGAAGCCAACTTCAAAGAATTAAAAGAGTACCTAGCTACTCCTATTCTTATGGCACCCATTCATGGAAAGCCATTACTCTTGTACATTTCAGCTACAGCTACATCATTAGGAGTATTATTAGAACAAGAGGATAAAACTAAGAAATAAAGAGAAATCTACTAAATCAGTAGAACACTAGTGGCCTATGAACTCAATTATAGCATTATAGAGAAAGCATTCTTAGCAGTCATCTTCGCCTCACAAAAATTGAGACATTACATTATATTACATACAATACAACTCATCACCAAGATAGATCCTTTAAAGTACCTCCTAAGCAAGACAACATTGACAGGACATCTAGCAAAATGGGTTCTCATTTTGAGAGAATTTGACATTGAATATGTGGAAATGAGGGAAATTAAAGGACAATTCCTTGCAGATCAATTAGTTGATTCACCACTCCAAGATGATGAACCTTTAAAAATAGAATTCCCTGATGAAACAATTATGCATCTAACTGAGTATCGATGGAAGATGTACTTTGATGGTTTTTTCACGCAACAAGGCTCTGGAGCAGGGGTTATATTCATAACTCCTCAAGGTTACAAGATACTCAAGTCCTATAAATTGATATTTCCATGCACAAACAACATTTTAGAATATGAAGCATTGGTAAATGGTCTTAAACTCACTGTGGAATGGAATATTGTAGAGTTACATGTGTATAGTGACTCCCAACTCATCATCAATCAAGTCAATGGAGATTATCAGATGAAAGATTACAATTTGATGCCCTACAAGAAACTGGTAGATTACTTAAAGAAGTAGTTTGTTTTCATAACTTTCCAACAGACACCTAGAACAAAGAATAAGGTTGTCGATGCCATGGGTACATTAGCATCCATCTTACAACTCGAAGAACATCAATTACGCTTTGACTTCTTGGTGGAAGAACTATCCTATCCTACCTTTGATACCCCTAAATATAAAGTAATCTATGCTTTGAACACACAAGTCCTATCCCCGTATGCTAATATCATTGCTTACCTAACTGACCAAACCATTCCTAATAATCTATCTAGAAATGAAAAAGAGCCTTGATTATGACAGCATCATGTTATGCTCTCATAACTAATAAGTTATATAGACAAGGTCTCAATGGTACACTTCTTAGATGTTTAGAACTCGAAGAGTCCGATCGCATGTTAAAAGAAGTCCATGAAGGTGTATGTGGATCACATTCAAATGATATTTCATTGGCAAAGAAACTACTCACAGTAAGCTATTACTCACCCACAATGGAAAAAGATGCTATTCAATTTTCCAAAACATGTCATAAATGCTAGACACATGGAAATCTCATCCATGCTCCCATGAGAGAACTTATACCTTTTATAATACATTGGCCATTTCAGCAATGGGCCTTTGACTTGGTTGGACAAATATATCCTAATTCTTCAAATGGACACAAGTTCATTATTATGGCCATTGAGTATTTCATGAAGTGGGTGGAAGTTGTGCCACTAATCAAAGCCACTGGAAAATAGGTGGCTATGTTAATTTTGAACTACATTATCTATAGATATGGGATACCCTCTTCAATTGTAATAGACAATGGGGGCCAATTTAAAAACCAAGACATTGATGACTTTTGTGAACAGTTCCACATTACTCAATATTGCTCCTTAATCTATTACCCTCAAGGTAATGGACAGGCAGAGGCATCTAACAAGAATATTCTCAAGATCCTACATAGAACTATGAGTAATTCTGGTATAGTCTAGCATTTACAACTGAATCCGGCATTATGGACCTACAGAACAAGCATCAGAACACCAACTGAAGCCACGCCATTTTCCCTAGTCTATGGCGGTAAGGCAGTACTACCTATTGAGGTTGAAATCACATCTTCACGCATATCTTTACAAGGGCTTGTTACTAATGAATAATACTGCATTGATCGGGTAAATTCTTTAGACTTACTTGATGAGCACAAGTAACAGGCGTTCGATCATCTGAAGGTGTACCAAGCATGAATGTCCAAGGGGTAAAATAAAAAGGTCCAACCATGACAATTTCAAGTGGGAGATCTTGTTCTAAAGGAGAATCCTAATAACCATCCTAACAGAGAATAGAAAGGAAATTTTGAACCTAACTAGTTGGGACCTTATGTTATCATTGCTACTTTTGGGACTGGAGCCTATCAACTAGCTACACCTGAAGGAGATTTCCTTCCAGATCCTATCAATACTCTACATCTAAAGCGGTTCTACACTTGATGTTTTTCTAGCGGAGCCTGTACAGTGAAATAGTTCTGAGAAAATACTAAAAACATTCATAAAAGCGAAAATAGAAAAAATGAAAATTGGAGAAGAAAAAAGTGCCTTCATGAAAACATGGTAAAACAGGCATCTTGGTAGAAAAAATAAAGAAAAAATCTTTCCAAGTGGTGAAAACCTGGCAATCAGGCGTCATTTGTATTGTGCACTCCATCTATCAATACATGGTTGTTACTAGGCCTTCGCGATTACACCTGTGCTAATAGTTGACTTTGTTTCACTATGAAATCTTATATTTTCTTGGGATTTATCTGTATTTCCATTTTAGGGTCAAGTCACTCTGCACTGGGGGCATATTTTCTAGTTTGTTAGGTTGCGTCTGCTAGGTCATCATAGGATGGTTTGTCTTGTGATACAATGCTTTCTGATACGTTCACTACATTATCACTTTCACAAAACCAGGATGACACAAACATTGCACTAACTTGAACGGTGTTCCTAAAACCTATATTGGATTGCAAACAGAGCTAAGGTTATACTCAGACATTGACACATATTGCTTAAAATCTAAAATTTTTGATTGATGAATCTCTACTGTGCTTGAAAAATGAATCAATAGTATTTCTCAATACTACTTAAACACAATTTGATCTTGGTTTGATTATGACTCTTTTTATGTCCTGATGATGTTTTAACTAGAGGCTTCTAAGTGGTTATGAATTTTATTTTGATTAATTAACAATTGCTATTTGTTACATGTCTTCCAAGTTACTCCATGACTTCTGCGCAAAGACAAAGAGTCGCAAGGATAGGGGGCATAACATTTTCTTAGTTTTCTACGTATGGTTATTGTTCCAAATGATCCTATAAATTTCACCTACCTTGGTTGTTTATGGTAAGAGATGCCAACATGAGTGGATAGCCGCAAATATCCTGATCTTTGTTATGTGCAAACTACGGGGAGGTTGAAACAATTTCCTTGTCTATTTTCTAACCTCATATTCTTGCTAAAGTATATGAAGCATAATGTACCCAAGGATATGAATTTTCAAGGTCATTGCGGGTTCAATATCTTGCCTTACATAGAATCTTATATAGTAAAAGGAAGGTGACTATCTTGTTATCCTGGCTTCTATGCCTTGATACCAAAATCCATTTTTGACATTTCCATAAAATATAGTATTCATAATTTCATAATATCAGTCGGTATTAGTGATTGTTATACTATCAGTTGGTATCCATTCTGAAAGGTGTCCAATGATGATAAAAATGTTAACATATCTGCACATCAGTGACAAGTCCTAAAGAGTCTAAATATAGCTGCATTTAGAGATTACATGATACATTTTGATAGAAGTAAAAGCATAAGGAATTTGTGCTCAAAAATGATTTCTATCTTTTTCCTAAAAACAAAGTTGATTACTTCAAAATCAATATTACTGATATCAAATCTCATTGCACATCCATAGCATACATTTTACATTCATTAAAAGAGATAGATGAAAATTACAAAAACAAAACATCGCATTTCATTTTTACATCCTAAGTGCATCCATACATTTTTACTTGCATAAAGAAAAATCAAAAACATAGATTTGCATATTCACATTGTATCATTTGCAACATATTTATATCAGTAATAAAACCACAAAGAATAAATAATGTCATCATCTAAATCTAACTCATCATATGACCAAGATATAATCACATGTGCAAACAAATCCATTAAAATGTAGAGAACTCATGAAGCATGTTAGCATCAGAAACCATGACATCAGATATATATCTCAAAAACATGGTACAAGTCAACAAGATATGGTACAAGTCTACATAAAGAGCATTAGTGAGTCAGAAATATATATATATATACATATATATATATATATATATATATATATATATATATATATAATGTACAAAAGAAAGATATCAGAAGGGTCTAGATATATAATATACATATGTGACAAAATATAGAATCAGCTCTGGCTACCCCCCTCTCCCTGATCTGGAGGAGGAGGAGGTGGTATGAATGGAGGAGGAGGTGGAGGCATCGCTCCCTCTGACTACTATGCTAGGCATGAAAATGATGCATCTCTCTGTCCCTCTGGCACTGTAGTATGGTATAAAGCATAATAATATGTGTCTCTCTATACCTGATGGATTGATGTCCAAGCCTGTGTATCTTGTGTTGCTCTAAGCCTCTCCAGTTGTGTATCTCAATCAGCAAGCAAAGCATCTGCTACTATGATCTAGGCCTCTTCTATAGTAGCTCTTTCCTCTAAAGCTGTAACCTAATCCCTAAGCTTCTCTCTCTCCTGCTCACACTGAGATAGCTGGTCCCCATCTCTGCTAGAACCCCTGCCAGAATCATGACCTGAAGGTCTGTCCTACGACCTATCCTATGGCCTCTTCTGCTACTATTGTTGCCTCTCCTGTCTCTGCTACTCCCTTGTCAGTAAAGGACCTGGATCTCTCCTGGGAGCAACAAATCTAAATCGATTGTGTCGACCCTCTCCACTCCCACTAGCAACATCTACATGGCCACCCACAGTAGCGCCTCCCCTGTCGTCTCCACTGTCATCCCCCTTATAAAAAGGAGGACGTCTCCCATCTCTAGCTCCATCCCTCCCTCCATGCCTACTGACACCCCTATCTCTCTGAGCTCCTCCTCTACCTCTGGCTAGATGCTCATCCAGATCATAATCTATAGGCTCCTCTATGCGAGGAATGACCTCCTCCAGCACTGTGAATCTAGGAAATGGATGTTGAAGCATCTTTGCTGTGTACCCATATGAGCAACCTACATCTATAACATCAAGATGGTGATCCCAATCTACCCCAACCATATCTTAGATCTCCTGGTGTGCGATCTCATAGCTTAGTTGAGCTCCCCACAATGATGCCTCATCATGGATCTAGGCATATACAGTGATGTCCTGAGTCCTGCCCTGCCGTCAGTCGTATTGTCACAAAACTTGGGTATGCATGAACTGCTCTACAAATCTGGTCCTCACGATGAGGTTCCTTCTCTAGAACAAAAATGGAAACTGTTAGGCATCTGAGATCCACTCCTCACCATCCAAATACAACCACTAGACTACCTCTATCATATCATCAAAGAGTCATCACAATTACTCTACCTTTCCCAGATGGGGCTGCTGAATCTGACCAGTATACATATATACATAAGCCTGCTCTTATGCATGTTGTCTATCAACTATCAGCCATGTAACAGGGATGTGCTCATAGGCCCAGATCTGAAGAATCAAAATACCCACAGTTATGCTCTGGGTATAGTGGTACACAATCTCATGCAACTCTTGGTACATGTGGTATAGGATACAACTACCCCAAGAAAATCTCCCTTTGTGGATGACCATCTACTCTAGCATGTCCACCCATCCAACCATGAACCCATGTTGTCCTTTATTTTGCATTAGGACGCCACCAATAAAGCCTGCTAAGTATATAGATAATTGATTATAGTGATCACACATGTAATCCCAGGAGAGGTATCTCCTATCAATAGTATCATCATCAAAATATTGACGAGTTGTACCAATCACTATGACAAAAATTGACTCAAAGCGCACCTCACTGCCCATGATGGGAACACGTAGTATATGCAATACATCCTCTAGTGTAACAATCATCTCCCTGGTCGGGAGATGGAAGGTGTTGTGCTTTGAGTGTCATCTCTTAGCAAGAGCAATCAACAACCCTCGATTTACCCCTATATCGGGTAAACCAATCAAAGATTGTAATCCGCAACAGATCACCATGTCCTGCTCCTCATCTAATAAAAGTCCAAACAAGGAAAGCACATGACCTGGATATGTGCCTCTAAATGCAAATACCTCAAAATAAGCCTATTTTGGAAAATACAAAGATAAATTAGTATTCTATCTACAACAAAGATGCATAATTAGGATCAACTAAGTAAATCGGGGTCCACAGCAGACAAACAGTTCAAAAAGCATAAGTTCCTTAGTCCAAAAATGAGATGTGATCTTGGAAAAACAAGGTGTGATCTCTTTTACTAGATGGGATCCTGGAAATACAGGATGCGATTTAGAAAGTAGGGTGCAATCCTGAAAATATGGGATGTGACCTAGAAAATGGGGTATGATCCTAAATGGACAAGGTATGACACAATAAAAAATTCAACTATAAACTAAGCTAAAACCAGAAAAACTGGATGTGATCCAGGAAATCTTGGATGTAATGAAGAAATCTAGAAAAACCGGATATGATCCGGGAAATACCAGATGCGACACGGGTTTGACAGGGTGCGATCTAGAATCCCGTATGTGACTGAGAATTCAACAAGATCTACAAGCTACAAAAATGCATGAAATTCAAATTTGCAAATTTCACAAGGTATTTTTCAATGTACTTACCAGAGGTGCGTAATCGGTCAGGCGCCAATGTGGACAGCTGAGCTAAAAATGATGTTTTTGCACGGGGTCCACCATCTTCTCTGTAGAGATCTAAAATTTACCATGGATTAAAGTGAAAATGAATAGTAAAATGGTAATTTTTGAGATATATATTGGTCTTTTGAGCTATTTAGGGGTTCTAAAACTCCTGCCAGGTACCTTAAAATCATTTTTTTCCCATTCTGGTTAATCGAGAATGAAATCAAAGTGATAAGTTTTGACAAGAAATTTAACAAACCCACACAGTGAGATTTATCATTATGCCGACAGTACAAAGGTCATCTCCATTGTCAAATTGCTGGTCTATCATGCATAAAATGAGCAAAGAAAAAGAGATACCTAAAAGGAAAGTCTGGACATTCCAACCATATTTCAGCAAGATGCTATTGAAGAAAATTCACCTGCTCACTTCTTCACACAAATAGCGCAGGTGCAGAATTGCGACAACTCCTAAAAATGCAGAATTACTTTGTTTATTCCAAACATCTATTCAATTGCACATTTCATCATAAATCTTGGTCCGACATCATTTTATTAGTCTCACCACTCACATTTTCGCGTCATTAACTTGGTTTTTATGTGTTTTCTCAAAAACACACTTTCTTTATTTCACTTCGTCTACTTGTTCTTTCTTTCCCTACCCGTTCCATGCAAGTGATACATCACTTTAGTAGAGGGATTTCATTTCCTTCCTTTGATTTTGTTCCTGAGGGGGCATGATCACACTATTATCAATCAAAATTCTTGCTCGAAACAACATTAAAATGACTTCGTTCTCAAACAACTAGGGGCATGACAGTTTCCTTGATTAAGTCGGAACTATTGGATAGAAAGATTTGGTTCTCATAATCTGGATATCTTTTGTTTCCTCATTTTAAAAGATTCTTACTAAGCTCATTGTAGCTTCATACTAACTTTTGGACAACAACCAAGTTTGGAATCAGTATCATCAATCTTTGGACGACAACCAAGTTCAAAATCAATATCTTTAAGATCTTTTTATTATTGACTTTTGTACAACAACCAAGTTCAAAGTCAATTCTATCACTTTGGTTCAATCAAGTATGAGACTAATCTCATCAATTATTTCGTTCGATCATGAATGAAATTCTCAATATTTTTGAAGTCAAAATCAAAACTTTCTTTGAATCAATGCGCTTCTCGCACATCTATTCAAAGAGGGGCAAATATAACCACCTGGATTTGGTCTTCTCTGACCATAGACCCTATTTTTCCTAAGTGTGATCATACCCCCAATTATTTCATGACAATGTTACATTGGCATAATTCATTTTTTTAAAATCTGATTTAATTTCCTAGGTGATTTTTATCACTAAATTATATAAAAAACTACAGCCATACAATTCAAATCAATTCAAATCAATTAAAAAAAATCAAATTCAAAATATGGCTATAGTATTTAATCATAAAGGAATTAAATAAACCTCAATATGTCTCATCACTTGCAAATGAACCCATTCCCCTAGCCTAATTAATTTAATTAAATTGGCTATATTCCTATTGATTATTAAAAAGAAATTCATTTCTTAAATAATTAATATTCCTATTTTTGAATGAATTAAATACGTTTAATTCATTTCATTAATATTCCTCTAAACCCCAACCTAACCCACTTCAACCACTATGACCATAGGTTCAAACCTATCCCAACCCATTCACCCCATGCTAAACCTTCTTCTAATCCGAATTCTATTCTAACCCACCTTCTAAATATTGTCACATTCCATTAGGGAGTGATTAAGAACTCAACCCACTTGAGAAAGTCAACTTTCTCAAGCTTGACTTTAAACCCTCTCTATGCCTCTTAATTGCTTGCACTTAATGTATATGACATCCCCATGCCTCTTAAATGCTTGCATTTAATGAATATTCCTGAAAACCCATGCCTCTTTAATGCCTTTAGTATTTATTCCTCTTACACCCCCATTAATGAGTGTTATAACTCCATTAATGCACCTTCTCTCTCTCTCTCTCTCTCTCTCTCCTAGTTCTTCTATAAATAGAAGGAGTTTTTGACCACAAATGGGCCTTCATTTTTCGATAGAAATTGCATTATTATGTTGTTAGAATAAACATAGATCCATATCATATTTTAGATGCATTCATATTCCATTCATAGTTTCATTATCATGCATTGTTTTTATCTTCTCTTTTAGAAATAAATATGCATGTTTCTTTATCATTTAGTTTTTTTTAAATCAAATCTTTCATGCTAAGTTGTATATGTCACTGATAGTAGCATAATCTGAGGGTTGTTATGTTTCTTATCATACTCTTCTTTGTTAGAAAGAATTAGGTCAATTTTAGTGTTTTATATGATCATCTAACCATGTTTTTCACTGATGCAATGATCTATTGACGTGTCGTGTTGCAGATAACAGGTGCACATTTTAACACACACACTTGTTACCTCTCAGGGATGAAGGAAAAGATGAAAGTATGATATCTGAAAAAGAACTTGTAAAATAGATGAAAGTAACAAGGGGTTGTTATGCATTTGGTAGTGCAAAGAGGGAAAGAGGAGGACTTGACAATACCACCAGAAGAAGTTGAGGTTTGAAAGAGTATTCAGATGTCATTCTAGAGGAACTACCCGATGGGATCTCCCAAAAATATGATAACCAACATCCTATTGATCTTATTCCAAGAGAAAGTCTTCCCAATAAAACAACCTCAACAAATTTAGTCAATTATTCATCCTCAATATGTACATTAATATCTGACAAATGATTCTATCACCATTAAATCCTTCATCAACAGTCATATCTCAACAAGCATTGAAAGCGGTGATCTTTCTTGGATTTGAATGAATTTTTAATGTACTCTTTGGCTAATGTAAAATTTGTAGTCTCCCCAATATTGTGGTTAGTTCAAAAAATAATATTTTATAATACTCCCTCTCCTTTGTTGATAGTAGGATTTTTATAACTTGAATTGTTGATTGTATACTTTTTATATCATGAATGGGTCCTTGTTTTGTATTTACTCTTTTCTAAGTGCAGCTTATTAGAGCTCTTACATATAATGAAGAAAAATGATGCAATGATGCTTGAATGAGAAGAAGCTCAGAAAGTTTGTAGTAAGTAGTTAAAAATTAATCCATACCTTTCAAACTCTTGAGTTCAAGCCCAAATGCTGAGGAAGTCACTAATGGTGGATGCACACCAGTTCTTAGACACAATCCTCTTTCCAAGGGCAACCAAACATAATAACCCAGCCAAAATAACCCTGGACACAATAACCCCGCCATAATAACCCAAGGACACAATAACTCAGGGTCACAATAACCCATGGACAAAATAACCCATGGTCAAAATAACCCATGGTGATTTTAGATCAAGTTAGTATGCAAAAAAAAGGATTGTGAGGCACCATAGAGGATATTTAGGTCATTTTTAGATCATATATCTATTTTATACCCTTAAAATAGCCTTAAAATATCTTTAATATGCTTAAATAACTTATAAAATGGTAACTAATTATAGAAATAAAGATAAATTTGTGGGAATAAGCTAAATAAGAGTTATTATGAAAAGATATAAGTCAAAAGGCATTATGAAGAGACATTAAGAGGATATATAAAGTGGTAGAATTATGAGAAGTAAAGGAAGGAAGAAGGGGAGAAGAATTAAGCATGTGTAGAGTGATAAGAAAAAGAGAAATCAAAACTCGTAAAAAAAAAAAAAAAATTAATATAATTTTTTGAACATTATATTATATTTTCCTAGGGCTTTCTATAAAAGTATACAAATATAAATATACTTTTAGGGAATCAAGAAATTCTTCATAATTTTTAATATATACATTGCCTCTTCAATTTTTAACAAGTCAAAAAAATAATAAATTACTCATTTTAAATGGTTACACATTTTTGCTTCATCGAGAAGGTGTCAATAAAATGATCTAGCGTTGTGTAGAATATTTTACAAATAAATGTTCAAGTCAATGCTATACTACAACACAAATAGAATCTGGTGATGTAATAGTAGTACATCACATAATCATGCTCCAAAAAGTGAGATGATCGTTTCCAAACAGAAGTTGAATAAAATGAAATACATGGCATGCTTGACTCAAGACTCTACAACAAATATCATTTCTACTGCATGTTCTAATATTTCATTACTAGTAGTAGGAGAAATACCATCAACTAATGCATTATCCAAAATTATTCTAAGGAAAAGAATAAGATTTGAAGCACCACCACCAAATCCTCAGACATCGAGAGATCTTATCTTACCAATTTTGAATATACAATTACTAGTAGAGAGGAAAAGTTTCTTTTTTATGACAGTAATTATGAGAATCATTTTTTAATATTCACCACCACACAAAATTTGCAATTACTAAAAGAATTTGAAATTTGGTTTAGTGATGGTACATTCAAAATAGTTCCAAGTATTTTTCAGCAGTTGTACACAATTCATGGCTTGAAAAATATACAATATTTCCACTCATGTGTATTCTTATGACCAACAAAACAAGATCCACTTATACACAAGTACTTGTAAAATTAAAACAACTACAACCTGATCTAAACCTAAAAACTATACTTATTGATTTTGAATTAGGTTTCAAGGGAGCTATTTCTAAATTTTTTCCATAGAATTTAGTGAATTTATTCAATCATTACATAGCTCAATTTGGAAATTTATCAAAGCGGTTAAAAAGAACAAGGTCTCCAAGAGAATAAAATAGAGCAATATATGGCTGGACACACTACACAACCAAGCAAGAAAAAGTATCGTGAACTCAAATAAAGACTAAAAAGACTAGTTGATTATTATGACAATAATAATATTATAGATTATATAAGAGGCATTTCTCATAATTTGACACTTTAATTGAAAATTTGAATAAATTTTTTTTTTAGAAATATACTTGTAATTTATAAATTTTGTTTTTCTTTCTCTATAATCTTATGGGGTTATTTTTTCCATGGGTTATTTTGACTGTGGGTTATTTTGGAATCGGTTATTATGACCCTGGGTTATTTTGTCCTCGGGTTATTGTGGCTGGGTTATTCTGTCCAAGGTTATTTGGCTGAGTTATTATGTCCTGTAATCCTTTCCAAGGGATTACATCAAATTTCAATTAAGAAACAACTGCCTCTTGGAACTAAAAATAAATAAAAATCTTAATCATCTCACTAAGGAATTTACAATATTATAATCTTATGCATGGATTTCTAATTCTAAGATTAAAATAGAATTTAATATTGTTTTTGAAATCAATTGTGTATGTTTTTAAATGATTCATTTTCATTTTCAAATGATGCATTGCTGACTGTGATCATTGAAGAAAATAGAGAGTATTCTTATTAATTACAAATACAATCCTCTCGTCACTCGTGTTCTTTTATTTTCTTGTGTAAAGCTTTCAAGAGATGTAAAATGTGAGGTAATATTCAGAATATTGTTTTAGGAATCAACTCTGTGTGTGTGTGTGTGTGTGTGTGTGTGTGTGTGTGTGTGTGGACATTTTCTATCTAGCAATCTATCTTTTTAGATTGTTGGGTGTGGTTGTCCAAGACTGGCTGAACTTGATTGGCAATTATCATTCCCAGCAGATAAAACCCCAATAAGAATTAGAAGTTGTAGCATACAACCTAGTACCTCATCAATTAAATACAATCAATATCTCTACATTTTCATAATATCTAGTTTCTAAAGAAGATAAAAAACAATAAAATAGAAGGTTAGAGATGAAGTCTTAAATGACTCTCTAATGTATCTAAAGGCCAGAATAGAGTTATCAATTGAAGTAATCATAAGCAATTGAACAACCAAGATAGCAAGTCAAATCAGAACTTAGTTCTTAGTAACTAAGTGAAAGAATCCTCATTTTCCATTAAAGGTACATCAATAAATTAGGATAAAACTAAGGACATTTTGAGATTAAATATTATAAAGGAAATCAAGGTAGAGAATCAGGTCTACTCATCAAGGAACAAGAAAAATTTTAACACCACACCAAGATTCTATATAGAATTTAAGATTCAAGATTCTACACCACACCAATAAAATTCATAGCATTAAAAAATCATTGTACTACTTGTTCAAAGACAAATCATCTAGATCAATGTACACAAGTATTTTTTTAAACTACCCAATACATATCAAATAAGATATTGAAACAATGACATATTTAATGTAAGTAGAGTATACCATCAATTAACCTTAACACAAATTTTATGATCTCTGTAAATTCCTTCAAATAACTTGCATTAATATCTAGCAAAACATTAAAGAAGAAAAAAAATTTCCCCTTCTTTTCCATACATTCAAAATATATAGCTAAATACCAAGTGACCATCCTCATAATAACGGTCTCTTGATGATGACCATTTTGAAAAGAAACATGTGAGTCATTTAAAACATAAAGACATGGCCCTCCAAAGCGTATAGCTTTTGTTTCCAAATATGGAAGTATACCTCCGCTTGCTCACTAATTTCAACATTGAATGAAATTGTCAATCGCTTCTTAGTTGTTCTTGGAATCCATGGATGTGAACCTCTATATACTTGTAACTGTCTCAACAACCTCTTGTGGCTATTATGATAGTGAAATTTTGTATGACAAAGCATTTTCTGCATTATTCTATATTATTTTTCATGATTTTGATCATTGAAATTATAACTATAGTTTCACATCATGACTGTTTCTTTGGATGTTGTTGATCATTACTTTAGGTTTTGCAGTTAATTGTTTACTGCTAAAATATCTGACTATTACGAGGGCTCTTATCAGTATTCTAGGATAGTCATGTTATTATGTGTTTGACATTATATCACTCTTGAAAATCTGCTCTTTAAATTATTTGAATCACTAGTTGTCATGAAAATGTCTTGTATTTTTCTCTTGAATTATATTGCTTTGTGTTCGCGAGACTTTATCATCTATATCCTTATCTTTTGATATCACCACTTTTTTATGAAACCATTGTCCATTACCATTTAAGATCACTATTTATAATCTTGGACTATAATATCTTAGATGTGTGCTATCATTGGAAAAAACATTCCACTCTTTGTTAAGCATTTTCACATTCCTCTTGATGATCTACTATTACTCTCCCAACTTCATGTGACTTTATCAATAATTATTTGGATATTATTGTGACTGAATTTACAATGCTATAGAAATTTTACTCTATATTGCACTGATTCCTTCATTTCTGACTCCTTCTCTTAGCATTGTCTTATACATTTGATGTTACTTTCTTATACATTTGATGTTATGGTGCTATATTGTCTATTTTTCTATATATTCATTGTTATTTTTCTAACTAATTAATATCATTGATATAGCTATCCCTTTGAAATTAGTGTTTTGTCTTCTTATTTATGACCGATCCTCAGACAATAAATCCTCATCTAGAAACTATGTTTGTAACTTATGAAACAATAAAACATGCATGAGGATCAATAAAATGCTGATAAAAAAAACTCCTACTACTGGTATGATAGTGGGTAATATTTTTGTAGTAAACACCAACCTATGTCCCAATTTGTTAGCTTAATTATTTTCCCTCCTACAGTTAGAAACTTCAACTTGAAATCCATATCTGCATTCAAGCCATTATCCATAAATTATGGGTGATAATATTTACATCACAGTCACAATAAGGTAAATCTTGCAAACTTTAAAATTAAAGAAACATTAACAGTAAGATGCCAGAGGATTTAGAACCAACTATTTGTGACTATATAAGTTCTCATTTAGAGTTCAACAAAGGCAATGCTAGATAGTTGTATCTAATTTGGCATAAAAAACAATACCCAATGGGAAAATTAGCCTTAGTCATTACATATTAATTGTGTTTCTCCTTTCCAGGTGTAATTAAGGTTTTCTCCATATAAAAAAAGAACTACTAAATTAAGAGGAACAAAAGAATGGAGGCGATGTGACCCTCTGCGAAGTAGCAATAGAAACATCAGATGGACCAGCAATGACATCAACATCAACAAGGTTGATATATGCATCATCAACAACCCCATAACCGTATCTGGCAATATGATCAAAACGCAAACCTCTCTGATGTGTTTAAGAACATTTTACAAGCTATACCTGTTGTTCAACCCACTAGGAATAAATATGCAGATAACATTGGGTTCTCCAGAGTACCATTTACAAAGAAAAATATTTCAGGTAATCATGCTGGATCTATTTTCCATTGAAAAGCCATCGTTCAACCAGTAAAGCCATTTTTTGTAACTCATTTCCATTTTTCAAACCGTAAGCACCATGAGGGTTTTCGAACCTATGAGACTGGGGAAACCTCAAAATAGGCCACTAATGTTGGCCATCCACCTCCATTTTTGAGTAAACTAGGTCAAAATTTTGAAAATAAAATTGAGCGGGAAATGGAGATGCTTCAAATTCAAAACCAGAAAGTTTTCCCTATAGGTAAAAAAGGGCATTGGCATAGGACTAGGAAAATACTCAGAGAGAAGCAGCCGATCTTTGATATTTGTGAAGGCACCCCCTGTATCGTTGAAACACAGACATGACGAATCCAGCAAGAGCAAGCACAATCAGTTCAAATGGCATAATCCCCCTCCCCCTATGGGTGACTTCCCTACTCGAGCCCCCTTCATTCCAAATAAACCCAACTGAGTCTGGAAAAAGACAATCTGGTCCCTAATATGGCTTTAATCTCTCTCCTAGATAAGATGTTGCAGGTGCACATTGGCACACTTTGGCATTCAGCTCTCATAGGTAAGCTTTCTTCAAACAATCTATCATTTTCTGTAATTCAAGAGCGGGAAATATAGATGCTTCTCAGCTTAAAAGATATATTCTATTTGGATCCAATATTAAAATATTTTATGCTCATCTTTCACTCGAAAGCTGATAGAGATTTGGCTCATAAGTATAAGAGCTGGTTTTGTAAGGGATTAGGCCTTTTTACTATGGTGTGGATCCCAAATTTTAAACCCGATCCTAGACTTTCCCTCTTCTTCCCCCACTGGATATCTTTCCCTTTGCTACCACTTGAATACAAAGATCCTAAAACTATTGAACTCATTGCGAACACTGTGGGTATCTTCATTAGGCATGATCTCATTCCATTTGAAGCCCCTAATCAAGAAGCTCAAGTTTGTATTTTAATCGATAGCCACAAAGTGTTTATTAATCAAATTGCTATCAAATCTGAATGGGGAGATTGGGTACAATAGATCGTCATCCAACAACTAGATCTCGTTCACAAATATCAAAGTAAACTTGGACACTTCACCTCGGATTGTTAGAAGGATTATCCATCAGAAATCAGAGTATGCTAAGATCATACCTCTGATCCTTTGGAATGTACCCATAACTCTTTGCGAGCAATACCTCCATGCCATCTTCAACCCAAGAAAACAATGCAAACTCAAGGATGCATTGGCAATACTTCATTGTCCCAGGCACAGATTTCAGCAGCAAGGTTATCTGTTCTACTTCGGCATTTCTTTTTGTATTTATCACTTTGCTCACAATGGAGAGATTTTCAGTCTAATCTCTGCATTGAGGGTCTAGAGAATGATAGTATCTTGGCCCCTTTGAGTATGAATTCCCCTAACTCTAAATGGAAACCTCAAAGGTTAAATACTGAAAGCCTACAGCCAAATTATAAGATTAGACAACACATAGACCAAATCATTTTAGAATTAGTGTCCAAGTTGATCTTTGACAAAACAGGGGCAACCAGAGTAAATTTAGAGGAACAAGATGTGATTAATAAATTGTTGTCTCTGCAATTGGGGCTCCAAGTGTGCCATGACCCAACCACTCTATAGGTTATAGTACCTGATGTATCATCTTAAAATGGAAGCACTCCATGTTGAGACCTTTTAGCCCTCCCTAGTAAGTTGTTATGGTCCTAATTTAGACACCTTCATGCTTCCATGGAGTTTCATGTGCTTATGTGCCTGTTCTACCCCTCTTTTCTACCTTTTCTCTCTATTTCTGAGACTCTAGCACATTTCTCGAGGTTCTGACCCTCTGGGTCAAGGTTGACCTCAACCCTGACCTAGGTCAGGGTTGACCTTGACCTTGACCCCAGGGTCCAAGGTCCTTGGGGTTGAGTCCCATTTTCAAAGTTTCATCAGAATTTTATATTTTCCCTCTTCGGGGCCATTATTCCTTGAGTTAAGTGTCGAACTCTTAAATTAATATTTGAGGTGGACCTTTCTCGAGATTTGTGTAGGATTCCTAATTTAATATTTGAGATAACCCTTTCTCAATTTTTTTGCCTAATGCTCAAATTAACTTTGGGGTTGGCCTTACCTCAAATTTTGTGAGAAGGCTCTTAAATAATTATTTCTACCTTAAGGGTGGACCCCTTCTAGAGTTTTGTGTCAAGACTTTAATTTGGTTCTCCTCTCCATGTGCACCTCTCTAGAGTTTTGTTCCATGGACCCTTAATTATTGTTTTCTATGTTGGCCTTTGTGCCCAATATTACTATAAAAGAAGGGCTTTCTCTCTCATTTTCTCTAAGTCTAAGAACCATCATCAAGTGAGCCAAGTATTCTAATGGTGATCAAGCATTCTCAAGACATCTTCAAGTGTGATTCAAGCAAGCAAGCAAGAAATATTTCAAGCAAGCATTCATTCATTCAAGTATCCATTTTCATGAAGGAGATCCATTGGATGCCATTGAAGGATTCAAGCTACATAGTGCCCTCTTAGTGATCTCTCGATCCACCTTCTTCCAAGCCTCTTCCAAATCAAGAACCCATTTAAGACTTGGTGTTGGAGATCTACAAGAAATTGATTGAAGACATCCTTCATCCCACCTTTCTACATTCTTCATTTGAAGCATACTTGTGGATTCAGGGATTCGAATCCGCCACAAGGATTTTTTTCAAGCAAGGTGAATTTATGCATTTACTTTGTCCATTTCTGCAATTTCAATTACATATATTTGAGGTTAGTTCCAAAACCAGGGTTTAACCAAGGAAAACCCCTCCCCCTCAACAAAAAAATCTCTTTTTCTTGTAGGTACAGGTTTAGGATTGCAATTTTGAGACCAGATCTAGATACCCTTTTCAGAAAAATTTCAGGATCCACGAACAGAGTCACTTTCAGATCTATGCAGGTCAGGGTCAAAATTTTGGGGTCAGGGTTGACATTTTTGGGTCAAGGTTGACCTTTCTTATAAGATGACATCAAAATAGAAAATGATTTTTGGGTTTTGTTCATCTCTGTGTTTCCTTTCCGGATGATACTTCGGTTTTTCTAGAAACAGCCTATAGTCCTTAGAAAACAACATTCTTTGATCTGCACTATTTTAAGGTTGGTACTTCATCTCATCCATTTCAATTCCTAGAACTATCATATACATTCCTTTCTAAAATGGGAATTTGAGATCTTTCCTCTTTGCTCTCATTTCTGAATGGATGATTCATTTGTGCATTGATCCTTCTTTTGGGGTTAATCAATTTGGATCTTTCATTGATGCATTTGAGATTAAAAGGAATATCTTCTCTTCCCCACACATCACACAAACATCCACTTATTTCAAATGTTACATGTTCTTATGTTACACATTAGTAACATATTTTATATGTTACATTTTGGTGAACCCGCGATAGACAATGCTTTCTTTTTTTGTGTTAGATTTGCATCTTGTGTTAGATCTTACATGCATTTAAAAGTAGGTTTCTTTTATGCTCTTGCATTTATATATCAAAAATCAAAAAAATCTCAAATTTCTTTACAAAATACAAAAACATTTACACTTTTCATGCTTATAGATTTCATTTGAATGCATTTGGATATATTTAGATCTATTTATCCATTATCATGTTGCACAAATTGTTTCAAGTATTTTTCAAATGCTTTATTGATAGGGATGATAGTCTTCCTATTTGGGATGAACCTTTAGATTTGGATGTTGATTATTCTCTTCCTCATGAGGCCATTGTGGGTGATTCTACTTTTTGGGATGAACCCTTGGATAAAGATATTGATTTATCCCCTCCTTGTGATGATGCTTTGATACAAGAGGGTGGTTTCTTAATGGATGACATATTCATACATGAAGATGACTCTTTTTCTACAACAAACTCCCCTTATATAGACATTATAGAAGCATTACCTCCATTTGGGATTCCTTCTAGTGATGAGGCGTTAGCAGGGAATGATATGAATTCCCTTAATGCTCTCCCTCTTAGTGATGATCTTATGGAGAATCAAGCTCCTATCTCATCTCCTCCTAGGATGTCTTCTTTACTTCCTTCTTGTGAAACTATTTGTAGTGTCGGGATAACCAACATGGTTTATCCAAAACCCTTGATGACTATTAAAATTTGTCCTTGCATTACTATCAAAGGTAAACCTATGGAGTCTTTAGATGATCAAGATTCAGTAGCTCACACCTATCATACAAGGAATAACCCTCAACCTAATCTGGTGGTTCCTAATTTTTTACCACCTTCTCAACCCATTATTCCTCCTCCACCCCGTCTTCCTAGCATGGAGTATGGTTTGATAAACCCATTACGCAATACCCCTGCCAAGATTTCTTTATGGGAGCTTCTTAAAACTTCACCTACCTACCATGAAGCCTTGCAAAGATCTCTATCAACTCTTCCCACCCCACCTCCTAATCAAGAGAACATCAATGCCTTCTTACAATGCATGCATGTTACCCCGGGTCTTCCTGACATTGTTTTTACTCAAAATGATTTACCTTCTAAAGAAGTTCAAAATCAATATGATGCTCCATTGGTTGCTGTTAATATCAATAAGAGTATCATTCACAGGTCTTTTATTGATAATGGATTTGGGCTTAATATTTGTAGCATGGACTTGCTCAATTAGATTAAAGTCGATCTTTCAACTATTCAACCTAACAATGTTCCTATCCGTGGCTTTGATAACATTTGTAAGAAAATTTTAGGCATCATTACCTTACCTATCAAAGTAGGTCTGGTCATCCTAAATACTCCTTTTCATGTTATGCTTGGACCTCTTACTTATAACCTCCTTTTGGGTAGACCTTGGTTGCATGAGATGCATGCAGTTCCTTCCACCCTTCACCGTAAAGTCAAGTTTATTCACAACAACTTGGTGTATACACTTCATGCGGATGATACACCAAATCCTTGTTTGAATATTCAAAACCACAACACTCCTATTCCTAATAGTACTCCTTCTTCTTCTAATGCTCTTCTTGGAGATGATTGGGTAACCTTGGATTTTAATCCCACCTTTATTGGAGAGTATAAGGTTTCTGATCTTGATTTTATGAAGCAACAAAGAGAGTTTGAACAACGAGTCTTTGCGTCTACTTCTAATAACCTTCATAATAACTTTGTCGCTACTTCTACCTACTATGAACATTTCAAACCTACTAATGATAACATAGTGAATACTAAAGTTCCATTGACCCGTTCGGATATGACTTCTTGTTACGGTCTTGGTTATCATTTACTAGTTAAACAAGGATTCCATGGTCAAGGATGTGGTAAGCATAAACAAGGAATTCAAATGCCCTTACAGAATGGGGCGCATGAGCATTCTTATGGATTGGGATTTAATCCTCAACAACACATCAATAACAACATCTCAAATGACACTTCAAAACATGATGAACCTATGAAGGAATTTGACCACGAAGTTCTTTTTCCTAAACTCCTTCATGCTAAGATGATTACTAGACCTAAACGCAAAAAGAAATGTAGTCCACACTTGAAGACTCTTCCTTTTTTTTTTCTATCATAGATTTCATGATCACTCTACAAATGAATGTCAAGCTTTATGTTATAAGATTAGGCATCTCATTGATAGTAAAGTTATTTATTTAACATGTGGCAATGAGTTGTATTTCAATCATATTTTCTCTAAATAACATTTATGTTCCTATTATGGAACTCCATATTATGTAAACAATGCTAGCCTAATCTTTGGGGGCTCTTTGTCTTGCATAGTATTGTGAGTGATATAATAGGTCCCCTTTCAT
>MU227686.1:3214944-3249984 GCA_018584345.1 Thuja plicata
CAAAATTTTATATTTTCCCTCTTCGGGGCCATTATTCCTTGAGTTAAGTGTCAAACTCTTAAATTAATATTTGAGGTGGACCTTTCTTGAGCTTTGTGTAGGATTCCTAATTTATTATTTGAGATAACCCTTTCTCAATTTTTGTGCCTAATGCTCAAATTAACTTTGGGGTTGGCCTTACCTCGAATTTTGTAACAAGGCTTTTAAATAATTATTTCTACCTTAAGGGTGGACCCCTTCTAGAGTTTTGTGTCAAGACTTTAATTTGGTTCTCCTCTCCATGTGCACCTCTCTAGAGTTTTGTGCCATGGACCCTTAATTATTGTTTTCTATGTTGGCCTTTGTGCCCAAGATTACTATAAAAGAAAGGCTTTCTCTCTCATTTTCTCTAAGTCTAAGAACCATCATCAAGTGAGCCAAGTCTTCTAATGGTGATCAAGCATTCTCAAGACATCTTCAAGTGTGATTCAAGAAAGCAATAAAGCAATATTTCAAGCAAGCATTCATTCATTCAAGTATCCATTTTCATGAAGGAGATCCATTAGATGCCATTGAAGGATTCAAGCTACATAGTTCCCTTTTAGTGATCTATCCATCCACCTTCTTCCAAGCCTCTTCCAAATCAAGAACCCATTCAAGACTTGGTGTTGGAGATCTACAAGCAATTGATTTAAGACATCCTTCATCCTACCTTTCTACATTCTTCATTTGAAGCATACTTGTGGATTCAAGGATTCAAATCTGTCACAAGGATTTTTTCAAGCAAGGTGAATTTATGCATTTACTTTGTCCATTTCTGCAATTTCAATTACATATATTTGAGGTTAATTCCAAAACTAGGGTTTGACCAAGGAAAAACCCTCCCCCAAGACAAACAAATCTCTTTTTCTTGCGGGTAAAGGTTCAAGATTGTAGTTTTGAGACCAGATCTAGATACCCTTTTTGGCAAAATTTTGGGATCCACAAACAGAGTCACTTTCAGATCTGTGTAGGTCAAGGTCGACATTTTGGGGTCAGGTTTGACATTTGTGGGTCAAGGTCAACCTTTTTCATAAGAAAACATCAAAATGGAAAATTATTTCTGGGTTTTGTTTGTCTCTGCATTTTCTTTCCGGATCATACTTCAGTTTCTCCAGAAATAGCCAACAGACCTTAGAAAACAACATTCTTTGATCTGCACTATTTTAAGGTTGGTACTTCATCTCATCCATTTCAATTCCTAGAACTATCATATACATTCCTCTCTAAAATGGGAATTTAAGATCTTTCATATTTTATCTCATTTCCAAATGGTTGATTCATGTGTGCATTGATCCTTCTTTTGGGGTTAATCAATTTGGATCTTTCATTGATGCATTTGAGATTAAAATGAATATCTTATCTTCCCCACACATCATACAAACATCCACTTATTTCAAATGTTACATGTTCTTATGTTACACATTAGTAACATATTTTATATGTTACACCTGATAAGAAGGATAATGCACATGATTTAATGGATGCGCCTCAATCTCGAGAGCCGATCAATACTTCAGATTTGCTAGAACACTTAGTGATTGTGGCTGAAGATCATAATAACCCAAAATTTTTGTTTTTGGAAGGATCGTCTGAAATAGATTAGGGGGTTGAAAATTGCATTATTCAATAAGCTTAGGTTATGACAGATGGTTTGGGTAAGGACAAGTTGATTTCACAAGTTGAGTTGGATACCCCCAGCTAGAACAAGGGTAGTCATAGTACAAAGGTCACTGATCAAGTGACATTATTTAACCAAAAGAAGTATCTTTCAATTGAAAAATCACCTTCAAAATGCCCTCAAACACAAAAAACCCCTAAGACAAGAGGTCAAACTAAAGGCATGAAAACCAAACTGGAAATTGCTACAGGTATCCAGTCTACCCTAGATGACAACTTTGTTGTTACCAAACATGTTACAAGGAGAACACGAAGTTGTCCTTGTCAGCAATGAAGATCAACTCATGGAATGTCAAAGGCCTCAATACCTCTGACAAAAGATGTAGGATCAAAATGACTATTGATTCTATGAAAGCAGACATCATCATGTTACAGGAAATAAAAATTTCTCAAGACAATTATGAAAACACAATAGCTAGATGGCCTTCATGGGTTTCCTTGCACTGCCAATGTTTTGCAGCTTTAGGAGGATTGGTTATGCTATGGAACCCTCAAAAGATTCAAGGTCAACTTATTCAGCGGGATCATAATTGGCAGCTCCTCGAGATGACAGAGTTTGATACAAATATTATTTTAATTAATGTCTATGGTCCTCACTAGGCTAAATGCATTACAGGTTAAATTGAGACTTTGGGATGTCCTCACTAGGATAATTTAGAGCTAAGAAATGTAGAATGTCATACTTGGGGGAGATTTTAATGCAAATATTGATCAATCAAAAAGAATAGGAGGCATTATTCAACCTATCAAAACTATTTAGGACTTCTCTCACTTTGTCGACAATAACAATCTCATGGATATTAATCCTGCCTAAGGTTCTTTCACATGGACAAACAAGAGAGCAGGGTTTGCACAGATTGTTGTTAGGCTAGACAGGTTCTTACTATCACATGAGTGGAAACTTCAGGATGTTCAAATTCAATCAGAAATCTTTGCATTACCTGGCTCTAATCACTTTCCCATTTCACTTGTCATCAACAATTTAGGCAAAACTGATAAGAGGCATCAATCATCTTTCAAGTTTGAAAGAATGTGGCTCTGAAACCTGCATTTTCTCCCTCTCTTAAACCAATGGTGGGTAAGTTCCCCATTTTTTAATGGATCTAAAATGCATCAGTTTGCAACAAAGTTGAAACACGTCAAGAAAAATATTAAACAATGGAATGAGCAGGTCTTCAAGAATATATTCCATCAAAAAGAGGAAGTTAAACAACAACTGTCTGATATTTATAGCCATATCATCCAAAATGGTTTGAATAATGACTCCTATCATAAACAAAAAGATCTTCAACATGATTGGAATGAGATATGTAACAGAGAAGAGGAATACATGAGGCAAAAATCTAGGGAACTATGGCTACGTGAAGGGGATAAAAATACAAAATTCTTCCATGCCTCAGCCACACAAAGAAGAGCAACAAAGACAATATTTGAAATAAAGGGAGTGACTTTAGGAAATAATATCTCAAATTCCCAAGATATCAGAGATGAAGGGGTTAATTTTTTCAAGAACCTGTTAGCCCCAGCTACAGCCCCTTCCCCTTTGGAAGAACAATTGAATGAGATTCTCGATGATATCCCCTTAATGGTGTCCCCGCTTAAGAATGACATGCTTATGGCCCCGTTTACTATCCAAGAGCTCCGTAAAGTTGTTTTCTCATTACCTCTGGATAAAGCACCAGGTCTCGACAGGTTCACGGCTCTTTTCTTCCAGTGCTACTGGGAAGTCATATGTTGGGACTTACTAGCAGCCGTAGAAGAATCCAGGAAACACAAGTGTATGCTCAAGTATTTAAATACTACCAATATCGCTATCATCCCAAAAATCAAAGATCCAAAGACATTTGCATATTTTTTACCAATATCTCTCTGCAACATTACTTATAAGATCATTACGAAGACTATTTACTTAAGACTCAGCATCTTATCCCAACCATCATTTCATCTGAACAAGGTGGATTCATGTCATGATGAGAAATTATGGAGGGAACCTTGGTGGCCCATGAGGTTCTTCATTCAATTAACATGACTCACTCCTCCAATTTTGTTATCAAACTGGATATGATGAAAGCCTATGATAGAGTTTGTTGGGCCTTCTTATTCAAAGTTTTGCAGAAAATGGGCTTCTCCAAGGGCTTGTGTAAATGGATTAGTGCATGCATTTTGGGAGCATGGTTCTCCATAATCATTAATGGTAAACCTTTAGGATTTTTCTCCTCTACACAAGGAGTAAGTCAAGGAGACCCCATTTCCCCAGTGTTCTTCATCATCATGGTAGAGGCCTTCAGTAGAACTATTAAGAAAAGGAATTTGGCTGAGTCTTTGTATGGGGCACATATTAGTGGCACTAATATCTCCATCACACACTCATTGTTTGCTGATGACACTCTTCTATTTGGAACCTCAAATGTACATGCGGCTAGACAAATAAAACATACTCTTCAATTATACTCTAAAGTGTCAAGACAAATTATTAATGCACAAAAATCCAAGATCTACTTTTTTAACACCAACAAAGTAATCTCAGAAAGAATTGTTTAGATTCTTGGATTCACAGAGGACTTTTTACCATCCATGTACTTTTTCATCCCCTTATTTATGGGCTCAAACAAAAAAAGCTATTGGTCTTCAGTTTTGGAATGCATAAAGGGCAGAATTTTGGCATGGAAAGCCAGATGGTTATCGCTATCACGCAGAATCCTCCTTATCAAGTTAGTTTTATCAGCAATTCCAAATTATTACTTAGCAGTCCTCAAAGCTCCTTCGTCCATTCTTCAAAAGATACAAACCCTAATTAGACAATTTTTATGGACTGTAAATATGAAACAAGAAAATAAAATACCTCTTATATCTTTACAAGATATGTCACATATACCTGCATTAGGAGGTGCAGGGGTGCACAACTTGGAAAAAAGAAACAAGGCCTTTGGTGGAAAACTAATTTGGAAAATGTACTCAAAACCTCACAACAAATGGTGTTAGATTATGCAAGAGAAATATCTGGATAATAATGAACCATCACAAATTATATCAATTTAGGACACTCCTAAAGGATCAGCCATTTGGGACTTCATGTTTACCTCAAGAAATATTGTTGTGAAATATGTCACTTGGGAAGTTAATAATGAGTGTAGTGTAAAATTATGGAGAGACTCATGGAGTGGACAACCTCGTTTGTGCACTTCTCCAAATATTGCGGATGTCAAAGAGGCTACAAAACAAAATTGGGGTATTCACTTAATTCGCTATATTTCAGCAATGAGCAGATTTTTAGGAAAAGTCATTTGGAAGGTATTCAGAGGATTTAGCACTTAGTGAGAGGGATAAAGAAACACTTAGAAATATTCTATCCAAGAAATGTCTATCTGTCTCCATTTGAGGACAAACTAATCTGGGCTCTAGCATTAGATGGTAACTATTCAATTAAAGAGGGATATAGACTCCTACAACAAATAGGATCAGATAAGACTACCTCACGGGCATACTCCTTTTGTTGGAACCACAGTGTTTTACCAAAAGTGGGTTGTTTTACTGGCTTGCAATTAAGCATAGAGTTTTGACAAGTGAAAGGCTAGATAAATTCATAATAGCTCCCCCATTTAAGTGTTTGTTGTGTGATGGACCCAATGAAAGAGTGGATCATTTATTTATGACATGTCCATTTGCACAAAGTTGTTGGATGTATGTGCTAATAAAACTGAATTTTTGCACTCCCCTTCCAAACAAAATTTCAGACCTCTTCCAATCTTGGCCGAACCTATATTCAAAATCACTATTTTTCAGCATTTGGAAATGCACACCCGCCTTAGTAGTATGGGCCATCTAGTGGGAAAGAAATAAACATATCTTCAGGAAGATCTCCTCTCGAATTGAAGTAGTTCTTGATGGCATTGATAAAGCTATTTCAGAGGCGGTCAATGCTTCACTCAGTAAGTGAAAATTTAATCCAACTATTACTCAATGGGATACCATTATTCTGTGTACTTGGAAATGACTCTTCATTCCATTTGGATGTGCAATAGAAAAGCAAAACACAATAAAAATTGATAGACCAGAGGTTAAATAGATACCTCCCCCAAAGGGGATTCTCAAGTTAAACTTCGATGGGGTGTCTCAAGGAAATCTGGGCAACTCGGGTTTGGGGGCTTGCATTTGAAATTCCCAAGGGGTTGTTCTAGCACTGATTGCTTCACCCTTACCTACAGGCACAAACAATCTTGTTGAAGTACATACCCTACTGTCAAGTTTAATTCTTGCTAAGCAGGGAGGATTTGATCGATTGCATGTCAAAGGTGACTCCTAGGTCATAATTAATGCTTGTATTAAAAGACAATATTCTTCTTGGCAACTCACCTACATACTTAAACAAATTTTTCATCTGTTAGAGACAATGCAAGAAGTGTACTTTTCCCACACACTCCAAGAAGGTAACAAAGTCCAAGACATGTTGGAAAATCTTGGGTGTGACAGACTCATGACCTCAGCAATCAACTCAATTGAGCTCATTGCAGTGAATGATGACCCCCGAATGATGATTAATGAAGACAAACTACTTCACAGCAGCTGAAATTAATTGCCATTTAAGAATCTTATGGCTCTGTACATCCATGAAAATTCAAGGCAAGTGAATAATCATAAATGCATTCACCATTATACCATAGGGACGCGTGGAGGTCTATGTACAAGGATGCAATTAACAAGGATTATTAAAGATCATTAATCATATGTCAAACACATGGATCAATTTAATTCACATGCACAAGCCAGATCAAATGGGAGATATTGCATTGAATGACATAGAGTACAAAATTGATCGAATTGAATACTTTTGGAATCCGTAAAAAGTTGAGGTTTGTCTATTTATAGTAAACTCATTGCACTATGGAATAACACAAGTGTGGAATGGCAGCTCTATCTAAAGTATGCGTGCACTGTGATTCATGCTACAAGCTTCACAGGGAGGTGTTGCCGATAAACTTCAGGATCTAGTTAGCACTAAGGATTGACAAAGAGGTTTTCCCTGCAATTATCAGTGACCCTGTCCTTGAGAGTATGTTCATTGCACAACCGACCTTCATCAAACAGGTGATAAAATAGGTATTAGTGATGAACACCTAATTTCTACTTCAAAGCAGTTCCTTTACCCTTCCCAGTTAGTATCAATATTTCTCTCCAACGCAATGGATTTGATGCAGTCTGTGCACTTAATTGAAATTCTTGCGTTTAAAGTTGTTCAAAAGCAATTTTGGATTGGGAATAATTTGAAAAATGCCATGCAACACTATGACCTATGGAGTGGCCAAGCTCTTATGGGGGGTTTATTTTCACATCATTAATTATTGCAATTTCATGATTTTCTAGCAACATACGACAGGGTAAAATGCACACTTGATAGTTAGAATGCTAAGTATCTGAACAATGTTCTCAAGGTTACTGCGAGGGTGCTTGGAGTGCAATTAGAAAGTAGTGTGAGAAAGACTACTAGTGCTCTGCTAGAACTCGTAGGGTCACCGAACTCTGCATCTCCACCACGTGCTCTCTCTAGTCAAACTTCAAAATAGAACCTGTCAAGTCATGGCAATGTATGGAACATTTGGGAGGTAGGCAAAGCGTCAGTTGAAATGGATAAAGATGCACACTCTCATCGATATGGTAGCTTCGGCCATCAACATGGAATTGCAGATGTAAAAAAACAACAAACCCTATGTACAGCAGTTGGTGACACTGACTGGGAAAAGATAGCTAGCCTAGAATACAGGAGTGGTTGGGGTTCAAATCCCTTAATTACTTCGGGCTATGCTGAGAAGGAAGAGATGCCCCATGGCTCTGTGTGGGAAACGCCCAATTCTTCAGGCAAATCAAATGAATGGACACAAGGGGGGACTTTGCACCCTCAAATCGGCTTTCAAGGAAATGACTCCGCTACGATGGAGGAATGAATATTCAACAATGAGTGACAGATTATATTCTGAAAGTAGACATTTGGGTAAAAAAATTTGTATTGTATTAATCGACTATGTCCTGAAATTTTGTGCCCATGTGGAAAATATTGTAGTACGGGTATTTTAGTTAAAATATATATTTTCTAAATGTAGTTGAATCAAATTTTGTACTAGAAATGACCAGCAGAGCCAATAACAGGGTAAACCAACAATAGAAATTTTGTACCAGAACCGACCACCAAAGCCAATAGAACTGACCAAGAGAAACTAACGAGCATTACCAACCAGCTGAACCAACAAGCATAATTGACCAAAATAGATTTTGTATCAAAACTGACTAGCTGAATCAAATTTTGTACCAGAACTGACCAGGAGAGCCAATAGAACCAACTAGGAGAAACCAACGAGCATTACCAACCAACTGAACCAACAAGCATAAACAACCAAAATAGATTTTGTATCAGAATCGACGAGCACAACCGATCAGCTGAAGCGACCAGCCTAAAAAATTAGGAAGGTGTATAATGAAATATTGCTCGACATTGTTAGATGTTGATTTTGTATTCGAATAGAATTAACCGAATATTTTGTATTGTCACAACTTCTCTTTGCTATATTGTACTTAAGCAAGATTTATGGGTTTTCTTGCTAGTTCTTTCTCGAATGAGCTCTTGAACCAACTTATATTATATTATATTAATAATTATATTCAGTGGATAGCCCACTTTTTCTTTAAATAAAAAAACAAAGAACTACTAAAGAATTGATTACTGGACTCAGAAGGTCAATCACTGGACTCACCATTCATTATCTACTAATGCCCATTTGACTCTTTTAAAGTCAGTTATTCAAGATCTTTCTATATACATGAGTTTATTTTCAGGCTGCTCCCATGTATTTTCTTTGATAATTTGATGTCCTCTCTCGTCAATTTCTTTGGAGTGGGAATTTACCAACTATTAAATGGAGCCTTTTTAAGTGGGAAAAAATGTGTATACATAAGAATGAGGGAGGCCTTGGCTTATGTTCTACTATTTTAAATGGGAAGGTTTTTTCTTCTAAGTTATATTAGCATTGGTGTATTATTCAAGATCACCTTTGGGTCTGTATTATCCCCACTTTCCTTTGGTGGGAAGAGCTTCTATGATTTGGAACACATTGAAACTCAGGGCTCAGTTGGTAAAGAATGGTCTCTTTTGGATCTATCATATGAGATCCTAAGCTCTATTTTGGCTCGATTCTAAGAAAGGTTATCCTTCTATTTTTTCTACTCATCCCCACCATCAGACCCTTACTCATATCTTTAATTTTTTTGCTTGGGAAAATGTTGACCATTGTAAGATTGCCCATAATTATTGATTGGTAGTTCCTTTTCAATGGAAAAATCCTTTTGAATGGCCCCCTGAGAGGATCTCAGGAAGATAGACAGGATTTGGTTTAGATTATGGAGTCTTAGGAGTGCACTACCTTGGCTAGGAATGATGTTCTTATTGAAGACATTATATTTTACCATTAGTATATACAAGGAAAAAAATGGCAGACACCATTGGTTTATACTACACTGACAGATAGGGCATAGCACTACCTGATGCCAAGGTTACCCAATTCTGCCAAGTACAATGCATCTCAACAAACACTATTCAGTGTTACCCGATGACAAAAAGGACAAAGGAACCCGATGAGTAACAACAGTGCAACCCGACGACACAGTCAAAGAGTGGAACCTGACAGATGAAGGGAACTTGAAGATCAATTCAGAAAGGAACACCAACAGAATTTAAGTTCAACCTGACGACCAAGAACCGACAGTCAGGTACATCCTGCAAAAAGTGAATGTGACTTTCCACTTCAGATAAATAATTGAAGTTTTATATTTAGCTTCTTGATTTATTTTAAAAAAATTATGTGCGAAGAAAGCAATGTAATTATTATTGTTTTTATCAGTTTAACTGATTTAAAACATGCAAACTAAAAGATCAAGGTCAAGTTGTAAACCTTGGATCTAGAGTTAACTTTGTAATGCGTGATTCTAGGATAGGTCAAATACTTGTATAAAGAGATGCCCAATCTATTTTGAACATGTTGTTTGATGATGATTATAGCCACTGAGAGCATCTAAGGACCAGACAAGAGACTACATGCAGAAGGACAAAAAAGAATCAACTTAGTTTTCAAGAATAAGAACACAGGCTACCGACAAGGAGGAAAAGGTATTAATCAATCACTATAAGTGATATTCATATACTATGAGCTTTAATGGATCTGTGATAAGAAATTATAGATTGCATACAGTCAGGTCAAACATATTATACTCATTCTAACAAGTGTAGTACAGTTAAGAAATCCTTTCAAGGAAGGTGGACTTAACAGTCCTATTGTAAATCTCTTAACCGAGTGCACACTTAAATCAATGTTTCTAAAGCTCTTAATAGAGAAGATATTAAAATGTCTCCACCTTAATACTCCTAATAGGGTAGATCATCAGAAGTGATCAATTGTAAGTCTTTACTGGCTCCCTTCCATTCTGCAGATAGTGATGTTTTGTGGTAGCCATCCCCAACACAGTTTTTACTTCCTAACAGGATTTTTTTGTGATATCATATCTTGTGTTATGTGTCTATTATTTTCATGAATATTTCTATGAATGATTGCATACAATTAAGATTATGAATTAATACTACATACATAAGAAAGAATAACAGATATGGTCAGTAATACAATAAGATTGTTTACTAATGATGAAAGGCGATAAGTGTTAGAAGTTTTAAAGGTACTGATTCACCCTTCCCCTCTCAGTACTACTTCCCATTGTCCCAACAATTGGTATCAGAGATAAGTATCTTCTTGGAAAGATTAAAGGATTAAGAGAAAAGATCTTACAATGGAGAAGTACAAACTTGATAAAAATATTGAGAACAAAAAGCTTGAGATACAGATGTTCTATGAACAGTGTAAAGAGGCAAGAATCAAGATGAGAGAACTATTGGATGAGAGACAAGGTATGGAAACTCGGAGCAATGAAAAATTTTATCAAGAAAAAGATATTCCAGATTTCTTTGAATCTTTAGGATCAACCACAAGCAAAGCATCAGATACATTAGAAGAGAACATCACAAATCTAAAGGAGATCAATCAACATCTGGAAGAGAAAACAAAGATGCTGCAAATCGGTCAAGAGACCCAGATGGTAAGAATTATTGATGTGATATGTTCTGTAAGACAAGCCAAAACATAAAGAACACTAGCTATTGATGACAAAAGGAAGATTACAGCAAAAATACAATAAAAGGAGTTAGAAATTCAAAGACATGCTAGGCATCACCATGCGATCACAAATCAGATTATTCTTATGAGTCAAGAAGAAAACAAAATGAATATAGAACTCATTGAAAGAGTACAGGCTATCAGTGAACTAAGATAAGAGAATGAAAAACTAAAGCATGAGGTTAGAATTCAGCAACAACTTAATGAAATTATCAGAAAGGATGAAGAGAGAAATAAAAGAATGGATGATTTTATTGAAGGACAATGAAGAGTCAACAACCACAATGGTCTAGGCTTTAGCGAAAGTGGAGAATCATCAAATCAAGCCAATCCAAAGAATGTCTATGAAAATCCAAGATGAAGAAAGCTTACATGCAAACACTATGGAAAACAAGGCCACACATCAAATGTATGCAGAGGAAAAATGAAAGGTATTCCTAAATCTATATCTTCATTCATAGGATTATGTTATAAATGTAACAAGAAAGGACATAAAGCATATGAATGTAAGTCTAAGATAGATCAACTAAATAAGGAAACCTACATGTACAAATATTGTCCTACATGTAAAATGAATGGGCACACAAATGATGAATACTAGGAAAAGAAAAGGCAAGCATGGAAGCCTAAAGGTCAACAAATTCCTTATCAACCAAAGAGAATCGATAATCAATATGTATGGGACTACAATACATGGACAAATTGTATAGCATATGGTAGATATGGTCACATTCCTGCAAACTGCATGAGAGTATGGACCAAAAGGTCTAGAGGCTAGACAAACCCTGGAATGACATGCTTACACTGTCACAAAGTTGGTCATCTCAAGAAAGACTGTAGAGACAAAATGATAGAGACAAGAAAATATCCCAATGGAAACACAACTGAAGATATCATGAGGGATAGAGACAAAATGTGGAGAAAAGCTTCAAGCAATTCTGAAGCTGGATAAAGCAATGCAAATGGTGACACCCCATCCAATGGACCTGGTGACATCACCACACCTACTTAAGCTGAACAATAAGTATTGAACTGCACTACACCAATTCATATTTTTCATCAGTTCCATTATAATAATAGATACATAGTCAAAATCTGCATGAATAAAGATGCATATTATGTTACTTGTTGCAATTATGAGAAAACACCCTCGTCGGTAAACACATACCAAAAATCATTGGTAAACATAAAGGATGAGCTGTCTATACTTACCACAAATTGTCAGTCAACATGTAAAAAGGGCTAACTAGCCTATGTAACCTGACACCCGCCGGTAAGGAAGCAAAGTTATAAAGTTGTCTTGAAACAATACCAATATCTGTTGGTGAATGCAAACATCTTAGCAACTATCCTGAGCATCCTATCAATAATGATTATGTTATGTGAGAAGTCTTCCAGACAAACTCTGTCTTCATGACACAATGAGTCATTGAGCATTTATGATGGACTTAGGGAAAAAGTCTATAAATATGTGACGGAAGCGTTTCATTTTGCACACGCGATTTAAGAAGAAAGAGAAGAGAGAAAATAGAGTGACAAGAAAGCATTCAGTAGAGTGCCCTTGACTCGATCTAGCGCACCCCAAATAGATCCTTCACCATCTACACAGATCAAAGTAAGTACACAGGGCACCAAAGAACTCTGTCGTTATTTTTCAAGAAAGCCCTAAATTTGAAATATGATGGCAACCAATTCAAGAACCATAAAGATTAACAATAATAAGAAGAATGTGGTTAAGCTAATCAAGAACAACACTTTTGTGGAGCCCAAGTACAAGATATTCCTAAAAATCGCATTGCAACCTGATGAATTTGGTGCATTTTTGAAAATTCCACCTAGGGTTTTGCTAATAGAGTACGTAAGGTCCTACATTCACTGCAAGATTGCTAAAATAGGTAATCTGGAGATGGATGAAGCTTACTAGAAGCTATGTGATGTAGAAGGAACCTGAAGGAAGAGAAAAAACACTTGGAGGTTAAAGGGATAACTAATGCCCTATATTTCCCAAGTGTTTTTAGAACTGACTAGATTAGGTTAGTTTTGAGAAGAATGCATGATCAAAAGTTGTGGTTAGATCAACCTAAGAAAATTACTGAGGATGTATTGCATGCTCTAACTGGTTATCTGATAACAGACAAGTCTAAGGAACACAAGCATCCCTCCAGGCCAGAAGTTGAAAAAAGTCACAAAAGATATCTGGGATAATAGAGGTCTTAAGGTAAACACCATCACCAGCGAGGAACTGAGGTTCGGTGCATGTGTGATAGGCTACAAGATCTTCTAAGAAATCAGGCTAAACAACTTTGCATCTACAGCAGTAAGTACAACTTATAAGATAGTGACAAAGGGAATATAGATGGATCTATGTGAGATCCTATTGAAGCAACTTGATGAGAACATGACAACTATCAGGTCTGCAAAGAGAAACACATGTAAGTTCAGTTCACTTATCATGTGTATATTCTTTGACTTTCAAGAATACTTTCCTTTAGTAGGAAAAATAAAGTGGGATACCACCAAACCTGTCACACTATAGATAAATGACTATATCAAGTCAGTAGGAGATAACTTTGATCCAGTGATGACTGCATACTTCCTTGAATTCAAGGAAAATATGATGGAAAGAGTGAGGATCCCTGAGAAACTAATTGAAAAATATAGGGATGAGATATATTTTATGGTGGATACAAATTTCACCCATATAAAACTGGTTGTACCAAGGACAACTTGGTTAGCACCTCTTGAATATGAAATTAACATAGATCAAGCAACCAATGCTATTGGTGCATTGATAAATGAGCCCCTTGATAGTAAACAACCAAGATTTTGCACATATGACAAGGCCAAGCACAAAATAAAATTAGGCCTAGTAATAAAGAAAATTGTCAATAAGACAAATAAAATGGTGAAGGACCTTGAGAAAATTCTATCGGTTAATGAGGAAAAAGAACAATCAGAGGCAAATGATGAACAGGGTACCATTAGTGAAGGGAAAGATGAGTAGAAATCAGATTCTGAGGCAACTGAATATGATGCACCTCCACCTCCTACAAAGAAACAAAGAACGAGCATCCAAACTGCTAAAATTGACACCACAACTCTTAAGAAAGGTCAAGTGAGGACCTATAAGAGGAAACAACTGACATAGAAGAAAACAAAGAAGAAAAAAAGAGAAACAAACACCTACAAAGAGGAGAAAAATACTAGTCAGGACTAAAGCTGACATAGAAGATACAAAAGATGATGAGGTTGGTGTAGTTAAGAAGAATTTCATAAATCAAAAAATTGATGAGGCTATTGATCCTATTGCTGCAACTGGCACCATGTATGATAAGAAAATTAGACAATGGGAAACACTTAAGATAGAGGACCAACATAAGATACAAGATGCAATCATCAGAGCAATGGTCAAATTCAAATATGTACCAGAAAAATTTGTCAATCAAATACCCAAAAAGTTGGGTGACAGAATATCTCAACAATGGTCGTATGCTTTACAAACTGAAAGAGAAGCAAGGGAGAGGGTACTTGTCACACTAATGGATCTAGAATCAAAGATGGAAGAAATCCAAGAAATAATGAAGAAGCACTCAGGAAAATTTGTAGCAAAGATAAGAGCTTACAAAGTGCTAGAGGATAAGTTTATAGAGCTGGACAAAATGACCAAGAACAAATGGAGACAACTCCTAGATCTACCTGTAGAGTCAACAATTTGTGAGAATCAATTGCTTCTCATCAACGCACCTCATAAAGAGGAGGAAAAAGATAAATCAAGTCCTAAGCACATTGCTTTGGACAATGTTGAAGATATGGAACCAATTGATTTGGTCAAAGTCATGGATGATCTTGACATTCAAGACATCACACACTATGACTCAGATAAAGATCCACAAAAAGAAGATGATTTTATATTCATATCACTTAAGGATCAGAAAAAACAACAAGAATTGAAGACAACATGACAGAATGACATGAATGTTGCTGATGAGACATGGCATGACACTTCAGTCATTGACATCACAGAACAAGACCTTGTCGATCAAATACAAAAATATGAAGATGTCACTACTCAACAAGATAAAACCGATGAGCAGGACACCACTCTAAATACAAAACAAGCTAGCACACAAAGCAATATGCCAATATTGATGAAGACCATCAATATACTAGAAGTTAATGAAGAATCAAGTGCAGTAGATACAAGCATACCTGAGGACAAGGGCGATGTAGAGACAAAGGACACAACATATGAACTAAAGGATACACCTGCAGAACAAGCTACAACCGATGATCAGAAAGATAGGTCTACTAATCAAAACAGAAGAAGAAGACAAAAGAGAAATCTGCAGAGACACCTAAGGTTGATGGAGAGACGTCTTCACCAAATTGAAAGGTGAACCCCAAGTAGAAAACACAAGAAGAATCATGTACAAAACCTTCACCAAGCACTTCAGAAAAGACAAATGAACTAGCAATGGTAGTTCATACATCTGCATCCACACAAATCTCAAAGAAGAAGAAGAGGAGAATGCATAAGAATCCAGTTACTCTGGATGAAATGATTGAGAATCTATTATGTGATCCAAGGATATTGGATCCTACTGAATTGAAAAAGTATGCAATATTTTGTGAGAGGAAGGCGATGCAGGACAAGTTGAGAAAAGCCACAAAATAAGCCAAGGTACTAGAAGTTGCAAGAACAATACTTCAACAAATTGTACCAGATATAGATGTTGAACAAACAACACCAATTCTTGATCAATTAGTGGTTCTAAGGGATGCAATCACATCTCAAAACATAGATGTTGAGAAGACCATGGAAGAAAGACTTGAATATAAATATGAGCTCAAGCTAGCAGTAAAGATAAGCCAAGAAGTGGCATTGCAAAAGGTAAATCTTTCAGAATTGGTAAGCACAATAGAACCCATTATCTCAGAAGCTATTACCTTGATACAAAATTTATGCACATTGGATCAACTCATAAAGGAGTATATCGACAAGATAGTACAAATAGATGATGATCTTCAAACAAGTGCACAAAGTCTCACAAACAGTGAAGAGGCAATTAAATTGCATATTGAGCAGCTAAAGAAAGAATGAAAGTTGAGACAAGACATACAAATTACAGAAACCAAGTTCAGAGATGAGGTATATGAGCTTCAAGCTCAACTCTTACCGATGCTCTCATTACTGCAAAATTATATGACAGAGGAAAGAACACTTATTTCCACCCCATAAATGTATGTCCTAGACAACATTTATGATATGCATGCAAGAATTGAACTCGAGCACATGGCTCTAGAACTCCTCAAAGAAAAATGGGAAAAATTGATGGAGGATATCAAGAACACCCACTCACTTATTCTTCACACATTTTTGTCACATTTTTGACAACTTATAAGTTGTACATTTTTGTCATGAGTATCAAATAAAGGGGGAAATTATATGTACATTCAATCATTTGAATGAGGAAATAACAAAAAGGGGAATGTATACTACAAAGATAAGTATACATGTACATATACTTATACTATACCGATGCATACAGTTAGGGGGAGTCATATAATGAAAAGGATATATACATGTTGTACATACTAAACACTTTAGAATTATGCACATATCAGTTTTTGATACTAATGTCAAAGGGGGAGATTTAGGAAATTATATTTTGCCATTAGTATATACAAGGAAAAACATGATAGACACCATCGGTTTATACTACACCGATAGACAGGGCACAACACTACCCGATGCCAAGGTTACCCGATACTGCCAAGTATAATGTATCCTGACAAACACTATTCAGTGTTACCCGATGACAAAAAGGACAAAGGAACCTGACGAGTAACAATAGTGAAACCCAATGACACAGTCAAAGAGTAGAACCTGACAGGTGAAGTGAACCAGATGATCAATTTAGAAAGGAACATTCACAGACTTTCAGTTCAACCTGATGACCAAGAACCGACAATCAGTTACAACCTGCAGAAAGTGGATTTGACTTTCCATGTCAGATAAATCAGTTAAGTTTTATATTTAGCTTCTTGATTTGTTTTAAAACCATTATGTGCGGAGAAATAAATGTAATTATTATTTTTTTATCATTTTAACTAATTTAAAAAATGCAAACTAAAAGATCAAGGTCAAGTTGTAAACCTTGGATCTAGAGTTAACTTTGTAATGCGTGATTCTAGAATAGGTCAAATAGTTGTATAAATAGATGCCCAATCTATTATTAACATGTTGTTTGATGATTATTGTAGTGACAGAAAGCATCTAAGGACCAGAAAAGAGAATACATGTAGAAGGAAAGAATAGAATCAATTTAGTTTTCAAGAACAAGAACACAGGCTACCGACAAGCAGGAAAAGGTATTAATCAATCACTATAGGTGATATTCATATACTGTGAGCTTTAATGGATCTATGATCATAAATTATAGATTGCATATACTGAGGTCAAACATATTTTACTCATTCTAACAAGTGTAGTACACTTAATAAATCATTTCAAGGAAGGTGGTCTTAACCGTCCTATTATAAATCTCTTAACCGAGTGCACACTTAAATCAGTGTTTCTAAAGCTCTTAACAGAGTAGATCTTAAAAGGTCTCAGCTTAATACTCCTAACATGGTAGATCATTATAAGTGATCAATTGTAAGCCTTTACTGGCTCCCTTCCATTCTTGAGATAGTGAAGTTTTGTGGGTCCCATCCCCACCACAATTTTTACTTCCTAACGGGAGTTTTGTGTGATATCATATCTTGTGTTATGTGTCTATTATTTTCATGAATGTTTCAATGAATGATTGCATACAATTAAGATTATGAATTAATACTACATACATAAGAAAGAACAACAAATATGGTCTGTAATACAATAAAGATTATTTACTAATGATGAAAGGTGATAAGTGTTAAAAGTTTTAAAGCTACCGATTCACCCCTCCCCTCTTAGTACTACTTCCAATTGTCCCAACAATTTGGGAAAGAAATTATTTGTATGCAAAGTTTTCTATTTCTGTAGGTTATGTGGAGCTAGTTTGGCAGACTTTTAGTGACATTTCCTAGGCTCCTTGGTGGAAACAAGTTTGGTACAAGTTCCCATGGCCCAAGTGTAACTTTTTTATATGGTTAGCAATCCACAATTAGTGTCTTACCTGGTATAATTTATGTAATCATATCTTTCAGGGTTTCTTGATGTGTGCATTGTGTCATAAGATTGAAACTATCTCTCATCTCATTTTATAGTGTTCCTTCAATAAACATATATTGGCAGTTTTGGTGGCATGTGTGGAAACAAGCTTGTTAGAACGTCTCTTCTTTAGCTGAGCTCTTTGTTTGATGGGGGAAGGCTCCTATCAATATGTTGTTTATTCATGTTTCTAGGACTCTTGGACCTTCTTTTATTATTTGGAACATATGGATGGAGAGGAATCCTTGAATCTTTCAAGATGTGTTGTTGGGGGCTCACCACATGTGGTGAAAATTTCTCCATTCTTTGAGAGAAACTATTTCAAAAAAATGTGACTTGTCGGAGGGTGTAGATCCTAGTGATGTTATTTTCTATAATGATCATTTTATTCCTCCTCCACAAGGCCAACTCATGATAAATCGATGCAAACACCCTTTTCAAAAGATAAATAGGGTGAGGAGGTGGAGTCCTCCTCCGCAGAACATTCTAAAAATCAACACGGACATATCTCCTTGGGGAAACCAAGGTCCTGCAGGGATTGGTGGAGTTGGTAGTGATAGATTGGGTATTGTTCAGCTTATGTTTTCTATTTATAAAGGTCATTATACTAATAATCTATTGGATAATACTGCTACTTTGTATGTTGCAGAGTTTTTTGTGCTCTTGGATGTAGTAGGCTCATTAGTGAATCAGACTCACAGATAGTGGTGCATCTGTTGACTCAACAATATTTTGAGGATGTTATATGGTAGTTAGCTTTCATTGTTAACAAGATTCTTAATTTATGTGCTTCTTTCGATTCTATGGGATTGGTGGAGTTAGTAGAGATAGCTTGGGGATTGTTCAGTTTATGTTTTCTATTTATAAAGATCATCATACTAAGAATCTGATGGAGGCTATTGCTACTTTGTATGTTGTGGATTCTTCTTGTGCTTTTGGATGAAGTAGGCTCATATGTGAATCTGAGTCACATGTGATGGTGCATCTTCTAACTAAGAAATATTTAGAGGATGTTAGTCGGTAGTTAGATTTGGTTGTTAACTAGATTCTTAATTTATGTGTTTCTTTGGATAATGTTACTTTCACTCATATCCCTAGGGAGTGAAACTGTCTAGCAAGTTGTCTATCCAAATTGAATTCTCATCATGTTGTAAAATTGGAATATTGTGGATAAGGATCAATTACCTATGGGTTTCTCTCAATAGTCAGACCACTTAGTGGATCTAGATAGGGTTGTTGGATTCCCAACAACACTAGTAAAATGAATAATTTGGATGGAGGCAATGTTCTAGTATGTATATTTTTTATTTGAATTAACTTGATTATAACGAGATAGACTGATTTTTTTTTTTTTTAAAAGGTCATCTATAGTTTTTAAACTTACACATCATGCTAATTTTTAAAGATCCTTTATAATACAAACGTATGTAGTAGTAAACATTTAAATTTCTAATAGAACTTATTAAAATATCTCATCTAGTATGATGATGTTTAGAACATTTGTAAACTTACACATAATGCTAATTGAAATCTCGTTTAGAATACAAACGTGTCCAGTAGTAAACATCCAACTTTTGAATAAAAATTATTAAAATCTCATCTACTATGACAATGTTTTGAACATTATTCTTGGTTTTAACATATATGTTTAAATAGAATTAAACTATGAGTGGCATACCTAGAGAAAACAACATTTTGTATCAATTGATATATTTTCTTCTAACATTACTTTAGAGTTTCATTTTAATTGGCTAACAAGGGATAAACAAAATCTATGTCTTTAGTACAAATCATAGATGCACTAATCCAATTACTTAATTTTTTATGGCACATGTTTCTAAGGAATAAACAACAATAAAAAAACTAGAATTTAAATTCAATGTTAGGAATCCTACTTATACAAATACTTAATTTATTTAAAATATATGTATTTAATCTAACATTTGAATGAACAAGCATGGTAATCTCAAATAATGTTTTACATACCATCTAGGTTAAGGGTATGATCTAATATTACTATCTCAAATTTACTTTTACCATACATAAATATTTTTAATAAAATGCTATAAGAGAATAGCTTTGTATTAAAATAATATTGCATATAGACCTTAAAAAGATGTTGATGAATTTTGAATTGTTAGTCTATACAATATGAATCTATAACATACAAAATAAAATTAAAATTGAAGCATCTATCTTTGTTGATATAGAATTGTCCATTGACTTAGCATACTTATACATAAATAAATATAAAATTTGAAATAGAAAAAATCATGAATAAGAACAATATAAAAGGTTTAGTTCTTAGTGGAAATATTTAATCTATTTTTCTGATATATTAAATTATTGCATCAAAATAGGTTTACTACAATTTCACAAAAAAAAAAAAAATTATTTATGTCAATTTTTCTTTTATATTCTATATTTTAGATTCAAGTTTTTTTAATTCTTAGATTGTTTTTGAGAAATATTGTTATTATACATTGGTTCATATAGTTATTTATTTTAAATTTTATGTGTTATATTTTATTAATTATCTAAGATCATTTAAATCATCAATTATTATAATCTTGTAGCCATGTATAAAACATAAATTGAAATCTTAATCTTAAATAATCTCAATTGCAATTACAAGAAAACAATGTTGCTTATCCTAGTGTTTGTGCTAATGCATGTGCTAAGTATGTTGCATTAAGGTCATGTTGAGAATCATATTTGAAAATTATTGGTAATAGGACCCCTACTTTGTCTATATAAGGAAATGTATGACCTACCTCCTATGCACAATCTTCCCCTATGGTGGTTTGTTAGGAAGATGTGTTTGAGATTGAATCATTTGTTTTTTGGTGTTCCATTTTATTATTTTTCATTTCCTTTTGTTTTACACAGATCCACATGGAATCTCTTTATGAAGAGAAAGACCAATCCTTTCTCCTTTGTCAAGGATTCCATCATTACATACATTGGCTCTTCAAAGGACATGGATATAATTCTTGATCATTATATACTTTGGCTCTTCAAAGCACATGTATATAATGCTTGATAATAGTATGCGGGTGTGAAGAGAGCATTCACTTGGTCAAGTCTTCGACAACTTTTTTCAACCTACACTTTGAACTTCTCAGTATAAGACACGCTTGGGTTCACTTTTTCAATCTTCATCTTTGGTTTTGGAAAAATTCCTACTAGGAGATAATAATAAATTTTATTGATCATTCTTGAAGGTTGATTCCAGTACTTTCTACATGATTCGCTTAATAATTTTTTTATTCAAGCAAATATTAATATCTCCAAACCTCTCCACAGGGATGTTAGTTTGATGATGAGGGATATATCTTATACTGAATTTATTTATTATGAGGCTCTCCCATATACATATAGATGATGCTTTAGAATTATTATGAGGCTCTCCCATATAGATATAGATGATGCTTTAGAATCAACCACTTGGTAGCTGATTGTTCACTCTCTCAACACAAGGATACATTGTAGAAAAGATCCAACAAAGGTACATTGACTATTCATTCAATTAATTGTTTGATTGATCATTCCTCTTAATATGTTGTATATCATTTAAACAATGCGACTATAGTGACTTCCACTCATACTACTCTATGGGCTCATATTTGTATGTCCTAACGACCAATTTATCTTCTTACTTAGTAGCTTATGCAATTGTCTTCATATCTACTTGAGACAATTGCAAACATGTTCATGGGATAACTCACTTAGAAAGAAAAACAAAATTTGATGGCTCCATAATTTGAAAATGAATGATTTCATATTAAATCCAATTATTGGGATACTTGAAAAACAATAAAAAGGATTTCTAAGGCTTAAATCTAAAATTAAAATTAAAATTTACATAAGCAAACAACATCAAAAATAAAATAGCCGATCATTTCAAACAACACAAAACTACTGTTAATCCTAAGATATCTTGAAGATTGCTTTTAAAGCTAAAATTTCTTGCCACGAATCAAATACAATCTAATAAATAAGAAGTAAAATATTAATTCACCACATGATTTCTTTGGAAAATAGAATATTGTACATTTATCTATAATTACATCATCTCCTCTTCACTTACCAACAAAACATAGAAATATAATTAGATGATGTTTGGCATTGCATCTAAATACCATATTATATTGAACTTTAACTTGGTCAGCATGGTTTTCTCTTTCCACTGCACGATATTTATTAAAACAGTAAAATAACCTAGAAATTCAAGAAAGAGTGTGCTTCAATAAGTCCCTAAAACTAATTTATCCATGTACACCTTTCATGTTCCAAAAATGTAGTGTAACTATTTTTGATGAATAGTGCCTTTTTCATTAATAAAATATCAAAGTTACATATCCACAAAAAAGGGGTCGGGGGATATAGAAATCACCCCGCAAAGTTCACACGGCCAAGCCGGAAATAGAAAAAAACTATTCATAAAAAAAATAGGCATAAAGTCATTAAGTAGCAAGAGTAGTAGCAAAAGGAGGAGAATCTTTATCATCAGAACCCCACACATCATTGGGGTTAACAGGAGGGTCGGGGAGCGACCATCCATCATCTTTATCTTCTTCTTTATCTTTCTCTTCCGCCTTGGGTAGAGAAATGGATAAAGCCAGGTGGGGAAACTTGGAAGAGGTGGCAGGATTCCAATCAGAGCCATGACGAGAACCAGGAGCATCAGGAGGGCTAGACTGAGCTGGAGCTGGAGACCATCCAGAAGTACGGTGAGGCAGAGAAGCCAAGCAGCACCACCAACCATCACCGCCACCTCTCAGAGAGTGGTGGCGGGGTGCCTGAGACCACGGGGTGTGTGAGCGGCATGCTGAGGAGCTGCACCCATGGCAGTGGCCTCTAAGAGGAGTACCTTCAGTAGAAATGACATCAAGAGGAACCCTGGCAATAGTGCAGGGAGCATTGCCCCAATGATTGAGCAGCTCCTGCAGGTAAGCCACTTCCAGAGCCACTTTATTGGCTTAAACTTTAATATGCATCATAACATTATTACAAATGCAAGCCTTTTTATACAGAGAAACATTCGTATCAAGAAAGTTGTGAGAAAAAATAACAGCATTACTATCTTTGCATAAAGTGAACAAAATCTCCAACCTGAAAGTATGCCAAATCTGGGTAAACTTGGAGGGAAGTCTAGGAGAATCTCCTAAGACAGTCACATTGCAGGAAAAAGGCTCAGGCTGAAAGGGATTGAAGAAATCATGAATCCACTGCCAATACTGTTGAGATCTCCTACAAAACTAGAAGATGTGCAAGAAAGGTTTAGGGTGACCACAGAAAGGACATCAAGGGTCATGAACACCTAAATGTTTGAGCCTAGGGCCAACTAGGAGCCCTTGAAAAAGTAGACACCAATAAAAAGAGCCATTTTGGGCTCCGTAATGGTAGCCCAGATGGTTTGAAAGTGAGAGCTCTTATGAGAAGTGGAAGAATGAAGATGCCATCTCTAATTAAGGGTATCCACCATCAGAAGATGGGGGAAAACCACCTATAACCCACCCTTGGTTTGTAATTGTTGAAAGGTGTGGTGGGATACCATTTCCAATCCTTCCACCAGGGCCTGACAGTCTGAATACCAATCTTATGAAGCAAGTTGGCAGGAATCGCAGAAACCAAAAGATCAAAAGTCTGGCGATTAGAACGAGCCAAATGATACTGAACCTACATATCCTCCCATGAACAGAGACCCATAGAGGCTCTAGAGAAGAGGTCCTTGGGTGTCCGGATGCCATAATTGAAAAAATGCAGAGCACTAGTCCCTTGAGTCTTGGCCAGGGGGATGCCTTGAATAGAAAACAATGGAGACCACCAGAGGCTCTAATGATTGAAAGAAAGACCATTGCAAAAGGCATCACCATCCTGATGGAGGTAGAGATTAATAGCTTCCGAAGCTTTCCAAATTCTCTTGATTATGAAGGTACCCTGAATTTGAATAGGTTCTTTCATAGTGAGCAAGGTCTGGAGACCAATGCCCTTCCAAGCCAGCCTGTGAACTGGGAATCTAGAAGAGATGCAGTGCCTGACAAGAATTTTCTAGGCCCCATCACCAATAAGAGCATGGATAATCCACTTTTCATAGAGAGCATGCCCCTATCTTTGAGTGGAGAGAAGGCCAAGGCCTCCAGAATCACGAGGAAGGAAACAAAACTCCCAGGCAACCCTATGAAACCCATGACCGTCAATACTAGAGGCCCAAAGAAAATCTTTGAGCAGACGTTCCAGCTAGAGATAAGAAGCCTTAGAGGGAGGCCAACATGAGGAGTAGTAGACATGAGTAGCAACCAACACTTTGGAGAAAAGCTAAAATTTCCCAGCAAGGGAAAGAGGCTTGTAGATCCAATATTGCAACTTTTTCTCAATCTTGGCAATCACAGCATTCCATAAATCCATAGAGGAGCCATGGAAAGCAAAGGAAATACGTAGGAAGTGGAAACTTCCCCATGCTAAACCCATTTCTAGCCAAAATTATTAAGCCCGGTAGGGGCGGGAAGAAAAGACTGTCTGAAAAAAAGAGTTTTAGACCATTGGATAGTAGATCTAGAGGCTTGACAAAAGGTGTCCAGGAACCGCAAGGCATTGGAGATGTTCTCCTCATCCTCAATAAGAGTGAGAAAGGATTCATTAGCAAAGTGACCATTAAAAAGCTGAGAAGAGGAAACAGGAAGGGAAATGCCATGAACCAAACCAGAAGAAATAGAGTTGGCAAGCAAATACCCAAAGCCTTCAGCAGAAAAAACATATAAGGTAGGAGCCAGTAGACAACCTTACCGAAGGGATCTAAAAAGCCCAAAAGTATCAAATTGAGACCCATTGATGGTAATGCACACAAAGACATCGCCAAAAAGCATTTCCACAGACTGCAAGAAGTGAGGACCGAACACAAGAGCTTGAAGCATAGCAAGAATAAAAGGCCATTCAATGTGGTTATAGGATTTAGCAAAATCAATTTTGAGGAGCAGGGTAGCCTATTTAGATTGGTGAGCCCATTCAATCCCTTCCCAGACAGCAATAATGTTGTCAAGAATATACCTGGATTTAATAAAACCAATTTTTTAAGGGCGGACAATTAGAGGAAGGAGATGTCTGATTTTAAGAGCTAACACTTTGGAAATTATCTTGTAGGAGACGTTCAACAAGGTGATGGGCCTCTAGTTGCAGATATCCTCTAGATCACCACATTTAGGTATGAATTTGATATTCCCTTTATTAATTAAAGTACCCAAACTTTTATTGTGAAAGGCCTCAAGGTAAACTTTGTGCAGATCAAGACCAACAGCATCCCAAAGGTGTTTATAGAACTCGCAGGGAAGCCATCGCATCCTGGAGATTTATCATTGACCATAGAAAAAGACGCTTCTCTAAGGTCAGAGATGGTAATAAATTACTCACAAAGGCATGTTGTTCAACCGCTATGTAGTTTGGAGTAACAACAATACAAGACTTAAGAGCCTCTTCTCATGCAACAAAATTACCTAGTGATGCAAACACTTGTTCATAATGTTGAACAAAAGCCTGAAGAATGGCCGAAAGCTCAGTAAGGGTTTCAGATCCTTGTTTAATCTTTTGAATACCAACATTGGTATGCCAGGATTTGAGAGCATGAAAAAACTCCTTAGAGGCTTTATCGCCCACCTCCAACTAGTGGAGGCGAGCTTTGATTTGAGCTCCACGAGTAGCATAGGCATAAGCAATTTGCTTCTCATGTCAGATTTGGGCCAGCTTAAGTTGGAGTGCAGAATCAAAGGGGTTCAACGCAAGTGAATCAGTAGTATTGCAAAGAGCCTTAGTGTTAGCTTCATAAGCACGCTTCCTATAGCAGGCTAACTGACGGCCGTAAATGTGAAGAAATCTTGCAGTATGGGTGATGGCGTCATTCCACCATTGAATCCAACCAACATGACTGTGGGGCCGAGGCTCTAAATTCCAAACTTGAAGAATGTGTGTAATAGTGGAGGCATGCATCAGCACTAACGTGTTGAGATAAAATTGCATCTGGGCAGCCCTTCTGGCAAAGGATTGACAAGTGATGGAAAAATAAATGGGGAAGTGATCTGACAAGGTTACATCTATCAGAGGAATGACAAGTAGGCCTCGATCTTCAGAAAAAGAGAAAAAGGATTGAGTCATTATCATAGCATGATCTAGCCTCTTAAATATGTGGATAGAGCTAGCTCTAAAATTAGACCAAGTATGCCAAACCCCACCCTACTGGTAGCGGTTAGCATTGGCATCAAAAAGGCCCAATTTATTGTGCATGTGGTACCAAGATTCTCTCTCCCCAACTGTCCAGTGAAAAGGCATAATCCCTTCCTTATCAGAGGCCAGCTCAACCATATTAAAATCTCAACACATAACCCAAATAGCAGAAGGTAGATTGTCTGCTAGCCAGCACCAAAGTTGAGATCTTTCGATAGCATCATTGGGGGCGTAAACATTAATGATACCAAAAGAATGGTTATGAAAAGATAGAAAAATCTAGGTGACAAGCTGCATCGGATTATATCCATGAGCAATAATAGAAGAATGAAGGTGAGGTGAGAGAATAGTAATGACACCACCTTTACCAACTTCATGCTGAGAAGAAAAAATAATGTCATTCAGCCATATGACACGACAGGAAGAGTTAAGCAGGAACCCAAAAATTTTAACCTCCTATAAACATAACACATCCAAACTGTGAAGTCTGTGATAGGTATCACAAACATAGTACTTTCTAGAGAGGTCAGTTAGACCTTGCACATTCCAAGACAAAAAAATCATAAAAACTCTTGCATGGTTTCATCGTCCCCAAGAGAGGAGAAACTATTCTGCAAGAAGGCTAGTACAAAGCCAAAGCTGGGGAGTAAATCTCCAAAAGAGGTAAACCGCCTTTTATCTGGGTCGTCCATGTGTCCATCAGGACTGCGAGACTGATGCAAAGACCGAGAGGAAAGTGAAGAATCTGCTGGCGGTGCAAGCACCACTTCTGAAGTGGAAGGCTTTGCGGCAGATCTTTTGTCTGAGATAACAAGGTTTGAAATAAGTGGCGGTGGTGCATAAGTGGAAGGAGGAGATTTTCCAACTGGAGGTTCTAGAGGTGACAGAATAGCGGAAGTAGCTTGCGTCATCTTGGAGCTTGAGGCATTCCTGCCTTTTCGCGAAACTATAATCCATTCTTCTTTTTTTCCAGCTTTCATATTTTTGGTTGGTGCTTCCTTTGGCAGTAGCTTTACCTGAGGGGTAGCTAGCGGGAAATCCTTAATCTTGTGTTCTGTCGATTGACACCGATAACAGGTGTTGGGCAGGTTCAAATAGAGCACTTTTTGAGAAATGGTAAGAGAACCAACCTGGATTTCAAAAGTGTCCTTGAGGTCCCTAGAAAGTTCGACCTCAACATAGACATGCTTCTGGGGAAAGGCATTGAAAAATTTGTCATATTCCATGACAATGACCTTACCAAGGGTTTTAGAAATGGACTCAATAAATGGCCGGCATGGCAAAGGGAGACCAAGAAACTCAACCCAAATAAGAACCCTAAGTTTCTTGTTGTCCGAGACTTTGAAGTCTGAAGACCATCTCTGAAAAACAAGCAGGGGTGACCTAATAGTCCAGGGCCCACAGCTAAAAATAGCTTCCTCCTGGGAAGGGTTAGCAAAATGGAAAAGGAAAAAACCTTTGGTAAGGTTTTGCACAACGTCAAGGTGGACCCCATGAGGGGTCCAGCTCTTGTTTACCCAATCTTTGAGGATACTTTCAGGAGGAGTATGACCCACAAAATATCTAATCAGAGTATGCTTTTCTAACCATTCACATGCATAATCGAATTCTTGTAGATTAAGAACAATATCAGGGTTACCTTGTGAAAGACCTTCAGGATGAACTTGCGAGGATGTTTTTTTAGAGGAGGCACCATGGCTTTCCAAAGCTTCAACTCGCACACCAGCATCAACTGCTGGGCCGAAGTTGGCCAAAGCCATACTAAAAGGTAAACCTAATGAAAAAAATCATGCAGTAAATGAAGTATGACAGGTGGAAAGCTCAGAGAAAAGACATAGATAGGATGCCATACACATGAAACCCTAGCAGAGCGAAAAAAATCCTCAACTTGGATTTATCAATCAGTGTAACTATTTTTCTTCAACTCTATTATAGAAATCAACTCGAGTAATCACGGTTATTTTCTAGCGGGTTGTCAATTGAACTTATAGCTACAATTACTTTCTATTTTATTTCATTCTCCAGCTAGCTGCATTTAAGAATATATTAAATTTATTTAAAAATTTATAATTATTATCATATTTTAGTTATTAAGCATCTCTAATTTTAAAAATTTAATCGTATAATCATTACTTATGATTTACACTTTTATGTTTTCATATTTTTTTATGATTTTAAATTTAGTTTTATGAATAAAATAATATTCTTAATAATGATTTAATTGTATTTGCATTGTTTATTTGTAATAAGCTTGTACTTCTAACAAGATATTAGTCTTATTGTGGGTACAAGCCTCACCGTTGTTTTCACCCTAATTTGGGTTTGCATAATAAAAAATTGTGTGTTATGTGTTGTGGATGATTTCTAATTTCTATTTACTTTCTCATATCATAATAAATCAGAAATAAAGATTGCATGCATAAGGGTTTCAAGTTTTAAGGGTTTAACGGTTTAAAAGTGTTTAAGTTTTGGGTGGAACTAATTCACCCCCCCCCCCCCCCCCCCCCCCCCCGCCCCAACCCAAATTTGTGTTTACTTGCTCATATCATTATAAATCAGAAATAAAGATTGCATGCATAAGGGTTTCAAGCTTTAAGGGTTTAATGGTTTGAAAGTGTTTAAGTTTCAGGTGGAACTAATTCACCGCCCCCTCCCCCAGGTGCTTGCTTCCCTATTTCCAATAATTGGTATCAGAGAAGAGATGCATCTTTGTCATTGATGTCAAAGGGGGAGAGTAGCATGTGAAAAATTTTAGACTTGGTGGTCACACCTCCTTTGTAGATTTGTGACATGACTTAACTGCCTCATGTAGATTGGGTTAAATCTGATGTTTGTATCGAGCATTGATAGTTCAAGTTTTTGGTGCAATGGAAAATGATTCCAACAAGTGCTATCAGAGTCTTTGGTCATGGATTCGAGTCTACCTTCAATGGGTCTTGAGGGGGAAATTTTCACTTGGTGGTCAACACCTCCTTTGTAGATTTGTGATGTGACTTAACTGCCTCTTGTGGATTGGGTTAAATCTGATGTTTGTATCATGCATTGAGAGTTTGATTTTCTAGTGCAATGATAAATGATTCCAACAACAAGCAAGTTTAAGTTGAAGAGAGAACAACTAATGGAAGGAAAGAGTTTTAGTTAAGGAGAAGAGTGCATACCTAAGGGGGAGTAACAAAAAATTAGAAGAGTGTTTAATCAGACCATGAGAAGCTTATTCCCAAGCGGAGCATAGACAAAAAGGAAGATGATTTATAGAGCCTATGAAAGATAATTGTGAATAATGTTGGGAGTCTTATTGATTATCTTGCTAGGATGAAGTTTGTTAATTCATGATTGCATTACTTTTTTTCCCATCTTATATTCCCATCAATGCAAAATAGGGAGATTGTTGGCAAGTTTGGATGTGTTTTCATTGATTTCAACATCTCTATTATGTAGTTTTGCCAGTGGAATATTATATTCAGAGGTATGGCGAAGGAAATTTACTGAAGGTGAGAATTTGCGCACCTCATGGGATTTTGTAGAGGTTTTTTTCTAGGTGCATGTCCACTTGCATTTGTTGACATGATGATTTGATTAATTTATGAGCTTACAATTGATGACTAACAGACAATGTCATAGAGAGTGTATCAGAGTTGCAGAGATTAGCTTCACACACATACATAGTTTAATATATTTGGTTGCACGAGTGGGAATGTGTTAAGGACATTTGTATGTGTCTTGAATTCAAATGGTTCATGATTCTAAAGGTCTACAAGGTATTTGAAGTATTATAGTGGAAGGTGGCAGTGTTCTTTGGGGTGGGAAAAGAATACTGGAAAATCCATTAATGGGGATGGATTTGATTGTGTGTTTGGGTTTCATGATACGTAAGGATTTTATTGGATTATGAGCCTAATGATTTGACAATCTACATCGATTAGGACATGTGATTTGGAGGGAATTTGAAGTTCATGATAAGTTTTCTTATGTTCTTCACCGACTTGATCAGTAATTTGTTTTATGGGTGATTCGTAAAACATTTATGGAAGTGTATGATCTCGAGGTGATTATAAAAGATCTAAGATATGTTTTGTCAACATTATTTAATCATTGTAGGTAATTTTGGCATGATGAGATGGAAATTGAAAGTCAGGTCTTTGTCGACTTATTTTTGACATAAGGATTGATGAATAAGGGAAAACTATGTGGTTCTGCAAGAAAAGGATTCAGCGCAAACACAAAGGATTTCTTGCAAAAAATTGTGTAGATTTAGTCAAGGTTGAATTTTTGATATGAAAGAGTTAGAGAGAATTACAAAAATAGATCTAGTTGTAATTCAATGGAACTAACTAACGCATAAGAAAATGCTACTATACAGTTCACAAATTCATCAGATTGTAGTATGATTTGTGATTGTAAGAGTGAGTATTCCTTAGGGTTGGAGCCCAAGGTTAATTAAGCAGTGAGCTATAGTTAGTGTTCCTGAATATATGTGCATTCCTCATTTTTAATAAGCTTGTGCATCTAACAAGACATTCATCTTATTTTGTGTTCAAGCCCTACTGTGGTTTCCACCCTAATTTGGGTTTCCACAACAAAAATTATGGTGTTATGTGTTGTGGATATTTTCTTTTTTGTGTTTACTTTCTCATATTATTATAAATCAGATATAAAGCTTTCATGCATAAAGGTTTAAAGGTTTACGGGTTTTAAAGTGTTTATGTTTTGGGTGCAATTGATTCAACCCCACTGTCTCAGTTGCTTGCCTCCCTTTTTCCAAAAAAGCATAATGTGAGAGAGAGAGAGAGAGAGAGAGAGAGAGAGAGAGAGAGAGAGAGAGAGAGAGAGAGAGAGAGAGAGAGAGAGCCTATATTTGGTATGTGAGTGTTGAAATAGAAAATCCATGAAAGCTGTAGCTAAATTAATAGGAAATTTTCTATTATAGCATTATTTATACATTTTCCTTATTCGTCACTAACGGGCATTACAATTACACATAAGTACATGGAGAATTCACCACTCTCTACGCCTTTTAAATATACTAAAGCATTGAATGATAAATCAAATAAAGCTTCTAAAAATGGTAGACAAAGACACATCTTTATAGTTACACAACATATACAAATTGAAAAACCAAAGTGTCTTTTGGTGGGTTCATTTTAATTAGGTGTCCTCCTACACACTCTATAAGTTTTATGTCATTCTAAATACTATATGGATCAAGAAGCGAACTCCACACTATATAATAAAATTTTATTTTCATTTTACTAATTAGGCTTTTATTCCTCAACCAAGTGCTTGCATGACTAAGAATATTATCAATTCTGCAGAATTTTTCTTTTCTCATATCATCTCTTATTTTTACTTTAACTTGCCAAAGAACTTTGAAACTATTTGAGAGAAACTTTGTGAAATGAAGGAAAGACTCTAAATTTTCTTAGAGCCGGAAATTATTTTCTAGAGAGGTCATTACCTTCTCATTAGTAAACAAGTAAATCAATGTGGAGGTGAACCATTTTATATGCAAGTATCTGATTTTTATTTCTGAGGGCACTAGTGTTTGAAGATGAGGAGAAATATAAGTAGTCCTTGAAATCCATCATGTTTCATTCTTTTTTTTTTCTAAAAGAGTGGTTGCAAATGATATTGTAAGGACATATGGTAGGTTTCATAAAGTGCATGATTGGTACTCTCAATATTTTGGTTGAAGATATACCTTTGTGGATAATTATTGAGTTGAACATGACATCATATTCGATTATGACCTTCAAAAGTAAACCTAAGTATTTGTTCATGTTGATTGGGCTTTCTGCAGTTGAAATACATCCTTTGATATTATTTCTAGAGAGTAAAGTCTATTAGGGTAATTTTGAAGGATAATAGCATTAGAGGATAGAGTAATTTCCATCATCTCAGGTTAGCTTCTCACTTTGAGCTAGTGTTCTACATGAGAATCTTTTTTTACATTTTTGGTTTATGTTATTCATTTTTCTTTCTTTGTTGATGCTAATAAATCTAAAGAGTGAATTTACTATGCAAGTTATGTTTTGGAGGTAGGTTTAATATTTTATGTTGATCTCAAAAGAAATTATTGTCCATTGAGTTTTAGAGTATATGATCAATAATTATAAGATTTTGCGTTCATTAGACAATGATATAGATCTTTTGTAACTCTTAGAGATCATTGTCGAATAATTAAAGACTTTGCAATTTGATAGTTCAAGATTGGGATTTTAAGAACATAGTTTGAAGCTTCACCTTTCCATGAGTTAAGAGATAGGTTTATGGAGGCCCACTTGGTTTATGATTATTCCCTTTAAAAGAATATCTTCTAAAAACTGTCTATTCATATCATGTAATCAATATGTTTTGTTATTTAAGCCTTAAAGGGGGTCCCTAGGGAAAGATGAATTTGATATTTTTAGATTCAATGTAATAAGGGGGAATGTTGGTGTATTGCATAGCGTCGTTACTTCAGTTAGGATAACAAGATAATTGTATTTCTTGTCAATATATTATTCTATTCCCCTGATCAAATTATGGATACTATCAAGACTGTCAACTCGAACTATTGATAGAATGCCTTAAAGAGATGTCATCTTGTAGCATTCAATGATTGTAGAATAAGAAAAAAAAAAAAGGGATCTATAGAGAAGTCCTTAGGATTTTTTAAGAAACACACAAATGTAACACCAAATTTTCCTAACTTTTTTGATACTCAATAAGAAATACATTCTTTTCTTAAAATAAAAAAGAGAAGAAGAAATTGTAGAAGATAAAACAACAAAAAATTAATACGGGTCAGCTACATAGGATTTTTGGGAACCTGGGAAGAGGTAGCAATGTGAGAGGATTGAGGAGACAAGGGAAAGAAGTTGTGCAATATGGAGTGGGGTTTTTGGGAAGGAGTCAATGGTGAAGCTATTACATGGAAGAAAAAAGAAGGAAGACAACTCAATGGAGTGATGCAAGTGCAAGAAAATAATTTTGGGAAGGTTGTGTAGCACATAGGGTGTGGAGAGACAAAGGAAAGGGGTTCATTTAGCTAAGAAGAATCTGAATGGGAGAATTGAAATGGATATAGAGGGTTTTGCAATGCCATGTGAACATGGGAACAAGAAAACAAATGTGATTGTTGAGGTCTGAAGGAGAATTTTGGATGGAGTTTTTTTCTTAGAGGTCTAAAAACATTAGTTGGAAATTGCATTAGTGAGAAAAATGCTAGCTATAGGATGAATAAACTGTGTAGGCAAAGAACATACATACACATTAAAAAAAAGTGTTATTCTTGCATTGTAACTTGCCTTGAAACTTATAGTGTTTCTCTAGAAATGTCCATATTTCAAAGGGGATTTTATTAACTTGGTTAGAATTGTTCAAATTGTATTTACACTTATGTTGGTAGTAGGTCCTCTTAGCCTGATTAGGTTCAAACAATTATTTTCTCTTGCATAAGAGGGGGTGTGATTTGTATCTATACACAACTTCACAAAATATGTTTACATTTTGAGGAAAGCCATCATTGGGGAACACTTTCCTACTCAATGACTTTCTAACCATCATATATTCAAGTTTGGCTAGAGAATGGCTAGACAATGCTACCAAGCACAACAATCTGGGAGGTTTATGGTGCTTAGTGCCTTGGTTTTGACATTGTGACCTAAAATTGAGTCAATGAGCATAAAATTTTGGTGAGCATCAAAATATGGCCTTGAAATAAATACTAGTCATGATTAGGAACATAAAGGAAAACCAATAAAATGAGCCCCGAACGAGTGTGAAATATATAACAATTTACAATTTGTAACATTAGTGTAATAAATAATTTAATAATATAAAAAGACTATATCAATCTAGAAGAAACTGATTTGATTCTCATTATGATAAAATTATCAAGCAACGATTCCTATTTTATAATATTTAAACAATATATAAATAATTTTATAAATTACCACATATATCATATTAATTGAAAGAGAATGAAATTATTGTTTTAACATAATATAATATTTAATTTATGAATATAATTATTATTTAGATCACTCCTATACTAATAGAACTCAAATCAAATGGAATAAATTTTAATAGAAGAATTTGAATTGAATTTGAATGCCACTTTATAGGGGCGATTTGGGTCTATTACGAACCAGTTGGGCAATAAGGAGTTTATAGGGTAATTTTATTCAATTGACTTCCATGAAATTCCAGTATCAACTAGATCTCCCCTTGACCTCTTCTCACTGATTGTTGTGGACTCCTGACATCCATGGCTATTTACTGACATGTAATTAAGCCATGTTTATATGCTATTTAAATTCATTTCACCACTCAACATCAACCTTTTTTATAAGAAAGTTGCTAGCTAACTTCGGTGACAATGGAGTTTCAGTCATATATAAATTTTAATGTTGATGTAAGGTAAATGCCTATTCTGGAAAAAATCTTTAAATGTAAAATTAAGAGGTTTTTTACTTCTGTGGTGCAAAGACAATGAAGTCAATGTTGAAAGTAGATGTTCTCTCATAGGACGAGGGGTGAATTAGAGTACCAAATAAAACTTAACAATTTTCAAAATACTAACCTTATTAACCTTCAATGGATAAGGCACTTTGTATAAAATGTGAAAGTAGATAGGACTTGACATAACAGTAATCTTTCCGAAACAACTTAATGAATAATTATATAAACCAAGACTGATCAAAGAACAGATTTAATAAGACAAGTATCAGAGCAACATAAACT
>MU227687.1:3465-16911 GCA_018584345.1 Thuja plicata
GTTCCCTCATAATGTGCATATTCTTTTACTTTGAAGAATACTTTCCTTCAATAGGAAAAGTTGTATGGGACACAAGCAGACCTATAACCATTCAGATAGGTGAATTCATAGAATCACTAGGAACAAAATTTGATAATGTGATGCATGAGTATTTCAAAACCATTAAGGAAATGTTGCAATCAAGAACAAGGATTCCTAAAAATATGATAGAGGAACACAAAGAGAATATATGTTTCATGGTAGATATTGAATTCATGTACATCCAAGCTACAGTACCTAGGAAGTCATGGCTTATACAGTTAGAATATGAAATCAAAGCAGGACTAGCCAATGAGTGCATTCAGGCACTACAGAATGAACCAGTGGACAACAAGTAACAAAGATTTGGCACCTATGAAGAGGCCAAACAAAAGATTAAAATAGATCTTGTTATCAAGAAAGTTGTAAAACAGTCACGCAGAATGGTGAAGAATTTGAAAAAGAAATTGAATATATCTTTTGAAGGTGAAGAAGAAAAGGAAGGAGAAGAGGAACAAGAGGGTAAGGAGGAAATCATCGAGGACCAGTTACCCATCGGCGATATAGAAGAAGAGAATGAATTAGAGGAAGAACAGTCTGATTCACCACCTCCTCCTCCACCTAAGAAGTCAAGAACGAGGAGTCAGACAACAAAGGATGAAACTCCTACTCCCATGGTAAAAGGAAAGGTGTATAAGAGGAAACCTGACACACCAAAGGGAAAACAACCAGTTGGGAAAAATACCAAAAGGAGAAAGTTTGTTCAGACAAATGAGGACATAGAGGACTCAGCTATGGATGAGCCTGACACTGCAATTGAACAAGCAAAGGAAACAACAAGGTGACATCAACTATTGAAAACATTGATGAAATTTGTAAGTACATTTCTGAAGCATCATCTATTGGATATCCTAAGATTAGGAAATGGTTGAGATGGGATCCTGTAGAACAGAATAAAATTGAAGATGCAATTATAGCTAAAATGTGCATACACTATTATGTCCCACTTCAATTTGCTACACGTGATGTACCTCAAAAACTATTGATTAGACTATCTTTTAGGTTCACATTTTCACTCCATGAGGATAAAAGGATGAGAGAAAGATTACTTGTTTCTCTTATGCCTCCTGGATCAAAAAGGGAAGAAATAAATGAAATAATAGAGAAATATGAGAAAAAAAATTTACCCAAAATGAGAGCCTACAAATTTATGGAAGAGAATTTTATAGAGCTAGAACAAGAAGCTCATGTTAAATGGAGCAAGATACTCAATCCTGATGAGGAGAGTAGTTATGAGAAGGAAACTGTCAATCAGAGAGATAACTCAATAGCTGAGTTAGACAGTGAAGAAGTTCAAATAATCAGCCAGAAACAGGTTGATATTATAGATGAAGAATTGCCTAAAAATAGTGAGGAAAATCAAGTACCAGTAAGTCCAATTCACATCAATTTAGAGGATGAAGAAGTTACCAAAGAAGAGTTAACAATAAAAGGTAACTTAGATGATGATATAAATGATGAATCATGGTTAGACAACATTGTCAATGACACTATAGGAAAAGACCCTGCAGTAGGAATACAAAAAGATGAAGACATAAATACTGCAAAGGGAAATACTGACAAACATAATTCAACTATTGACATTGCAACAGTCAATACACCAACAAACATGAATATATTAATAGATGCTATTGATATTCAATCAAGTCAGGATAAATCATCTAAAAAGGATGATGATATACCCAAGGATATGTGTACTGATGAAAACAAAAATGCATCCAACACTCAAAAGGATACAAATACATAAATGAAAGATGCAACCGACAATCAACAAGAAGTGTCAAATGATCAAAACAAAGATGCAGATAAAAAAACTGATGATAGATTGAGAAAGGTTGAAGAAAAAGATAAGAGTGAAGAAGTCAAGAAGGATGAAGGCATACAACAAAAAGAAAATATATCTGTTGATACACCTAAGGCCAATGAGGAGATGTCTTCACAAAACCAGCCGGTGGACTCAGAACAGAAACAAAAGGACGCCTCATCTTCTCAACCCTCACCTACCAAGTCAATCCAATCTCAATATTTACAAATGGTAGTACATCAATCTACCACCCAGCCAAAGAAGAAGAAGAAGAAAACATTGAAGAAAGACATCTTGGCTATTACAATGGATGAAGTAATAGAAGTCCCAAATTGGGATATTACTACTTTGGATAGTGATAAACTTCAATAGTTTGGAGTGATATGCCAAAGGAAAGCCATTCAGAAGAAAATGATACAAGAACATAGGGAAACAATGGCACTTGACAAGGCAAGAGACGTCCTCCAACAACTTGTTCCTGAGGTGAAACTTGAACCAAATGCTACAGTTAAGGAACATATTGTTGTTCTTACTAATGCCATCACAGATCATAATATAGATGCAGAACAAGCTATGGAAGAACAAGCAGAGAAAAAGTATCAATTCAAGTTAATTGATAAGATCAGCCAAGAAGTAGAAGTGAACAAGGTAAAGCTCTCTAAACTAACTGATCAATTAGAGCTAATGATTTCTGAGGCAATTACCTTAGTTCAAAACATGTGCACACTTGAAAAGTTTACAAAAGAAAATAGTGACAAGTTAGCAGAAATATATTCTAATGTCACAACGAGTGCACAAAGCCTAACCTCAAATGCAGACAGTATCAAGGCACATCATGACAAGGTCATTGAGGCTAATAGGCTGAGGCAAGAAATATGGGATGCTGAAACACAACTATGAGGTGAGATTACCAAACTATACACACACATTTTGCCTAATCTTACTATTCTACAACAACATATTTTTGAAGCCAGAAACTTAATTGCTACCCCAGAGATGTCTGTAGTAGACAACATCTATGATATACATGTAAGGATATCACTTGAGAACATGGCTTTAGAAATGTTGAAGGATAAATGGGAAAAGATGATGGAGGAGATCAAGTCCTCACATTCCCTCCTTTTTGACAAGTTGTAAGTACCTTTGCCTTTATTATCAAAAAAGGAGGATTAGAAAGGAAATGTATATTGTATGTAAAGAAGGAACAGATATGTAAAGATATGTATGTACAATATATCAAAAAAAAAGAGTACATAAGGAAATGTATATATACTTACACTTACCAGAATATACATAGGGGGAGTCATTAATATGACTAAGGAAGGAGTATACACAGGTGTACATACTAATACATTCAGTATGTTGCACATATCATGTTTTTGATACTATTGTCAAAGGGGGAGATTGGTGACATTATTTTTCCATTAGTACACTTAGTAAAAAACATTGAAAAAGATCATCGGTACAAGCATAATCGGCAGACTGCAAGCATAACTGGTAGACAACGAGCATACCCGATAGAACAAAAAGTCACAATAAAATACTAAGTATGGAATTGATCGACAAACACTGACAAGTGTTAACACTGATGAAGTCAACAAGATCATCACCGACGACACAGTTTTGAGAACAAAACCGATGGAGCACAGAAAAGGCATACCCGACGAACAATTCAAAAAAGGAACATCGACGACAAAGAAAACCGACAGACTAATAGAGCAGACCGACCATCAGAACTGACAGTTAGTTAGAGAACCCACAAATAGTGGATTTGAGTTTTACACGTTAGATAAAGCATTGTAATTCTATTTATAGAGAGTTAATTTGTTTTGAATCATTACTTGAGGGTCAAGCAAGCATAATGTAAATGTTTTAAAACATCATAACGGATCTAAAAAATATCTAACTAAAGATCAAGGTCAAGCTGTAAACCTTGGATCTAGAGTTAACTTGCGAAAGCGTGAATCAAGAATTGAGCTAAAATATAGTATAAATAGATGTTCAATCAAATGTGAATTATGAATTCATTGTTGTTGATAGCCATGAAGAGCATCTAAGGAGCAGAATGAAGAATTCATGCAAAGTTCAGAAACAGATCACACCAGTTGTCAAGAACACACATAGGCTACTGACGAGCAGACAAAGGTATTATTCAATCATCAAAAGATGATTACTCATACATAGGAAGCTTTATTCGATATGTTATCAGCAATTGGAGATTGCATACATCATCAGATCAAAGACTTATGTAGTTGCATTCTAACAAGTGCATCACATCTAAAATCCTTTGTAGAAGGTGGACTTAACCGTTCTTTACAAATCTCTTAATGGAGTGCACACTTAACAGTGTTGCTAAAGCTTCAAACAAAGTAGATCTTAACAGGTCTCCACTGTAATACTCCTAATAGGGTAGGTCATCAGAAGTGACCAATTGTAAGCCTTAACTGGCCCCTTCTTATCTGTAGATAGTGAAGTCTTGTGGGTAACAATCCCCACCGCAGTTTTTACTTCCTAACAGGAGTTTTCTGCGATATCTTATCTTGTGTCGTGTGTTATCTATTTTCATGAATGTTTCTTGTATGGTTACATATTAAAGAAATTATGTTATGATTGCATATACATAAAGAAAGATGAACAGTTAGATAAGATAATTTACAAATTGACGAATAAGGGTTAATGGGCTAATAGAGAAAAGTTTTAGAGGTATTGATTCACCCCTCCCCTCTCAATACATCATTCCAATATAATTCCAACAGTTTAAGTGTTAAATGACAGAGAGAAAGTTTTGTAAAGTTGTGTGGGAATAATTGATTCACCCACTCTTAGTTATTAGGCATGTTAAATAATTGGCATCAGAGCTTGATCCCTTGCAGATGGAGCTTAACTGCTTGAGAGAGATCTTGGAAGGTTGAATAGATGGAAGGAGGTTTCTACTCTGAAGAAGATTAGAAGATCATGTTGAGTGATACTGAAGGTACTAAATCAAAAAATGAAGATATGGAGGAAAACTTGATGGAAGAAAACACTTGAATTGCTAAACTAAGAGATCAGATAAAAAAGTTCAAAGCAAGGCACAAAGAAGTTAGTCAATCGTTAAAAGAATCAAAGAATAGAGCTGCAGAACTAGAACAAGAACTATCATAACTGAAAGAATCAAGAGATAACTGTGCAGATCAGATTTCAGAGAGAAAAAAAGACGATGAAAAAATTCAGAGAGAAGATCCCATCAGATCTGGATTGAGGTACAAATCAGAGAATTATTGGATAACAAAGTTTGAACTATAAAAGGCATTGGAGGAAAGGAAATTGATTGAATAAAGTTTCAAGGAAATGATCAGAAAGAGTAGAGAGCAGAATGCAAAGTTAGAATTGGAATTATAAAGTTGAAAGTAGAATCTAAAACATATGAAAGCAACACTATCTTGGATAAGTTGATGAAATTACCATAAGAATGTAAAGATAAAGAAAGTACAGGATTTATTGGTGAAAGCTTAGAACATAATGAAAAACACAAAGAAGTGATGATTGGGGAAGATGCAAAAGTTGAGGTAACAAATAATAATCAGAACACACTTGCAAAGAGGTTACTAGTGAGAAAACTAAATGCTCAAAGGTATTTACCTTTTAACAGTTGTTGTTACATTTGCAAAAATTTTGGTCATAAAGCAATAGATTGTCAGATGAGAATAATTCAAAGAATACAATGCAATAAATGTCATAAATTTGGTTATAAGGAAAATGAGTGCAAAACTAAGTTTATAATCATGAAAAAGAGAAATATATTATGAACATAATTTTTCATGGAAATTATTGTGTGTCATAATTTTGGTCATAAATCAAGTCAATGTAGAGGTAAATCATTGATATCCATAAAAATGAATGAGAAATGTTTTAAGTGTGGATAGAGAGGTCACTATGCTAAATCATGTAAATCTGACAAATACCAGACATGTTAATCATGCTGCAAAATCTAGTGGATCTCAGAAATATAGTATAGAATGGAGAAAGAAATATGGTGGTATAGAGGTTTTGATGGTACCGAATCTTGGTAATGGTCCTACTAATAACTAAGCAGAGACTTGTGGATCTGTGGGAGTATCGATTAACCTGAATCTTTCACCTCCCTTGTTTTAGAGTGGTATTGGTCGCAACAATATTTTTACCAAGGGAAAAGGAAAAACATTAATGATGACAAAATAATTTTTGAATGATTGACAAGAAAAGTATATTTATTGCGTCAATAATAATTAATTCAAGCAAGATTTTTTAGTTTCGTGAGTCTTTAAAAGATTTGGATCAGTTAGTACTATAGCACGAAGGCTATTCATTTGAAGAGTTGTAGAGCACTTGAGTGTAAGAAATTTGTGAAGAATCATGACACCTAAATCAATTTCTTATGACAATACAAAAAGGAAAAGGGAGAAAGACATAGAGCTAACAGAATTTAATTAAGATCAGATAAATCAATTGGAGTTTGGGTTACCAGAAGAAGGAATGTAGAAAGTTAGAGAGCTAGGTATCAATATTTGGAGAGAGTTCCTATGGTGTGATAACAAAGAGTTCATTATGTTCATGTTGAAGCATTTTTAGGGTGAAACATTGATCTTGTATTGACCATGCATAATAAAAAAAGTAATCAAAACAATTACTAGTATGTGTAGTGAAGGAAAAGATCCTACAAATAATTTTGAAGAGGTGGAAGCCTTAACAGTAATCAGAAGGGATCAATGCACATTCACAATTCATTCTATTAAGGATCCCATTGTAAGGTATGTTGCACATGACATGTACAAAATTCAATTCCATAATCATGATGGTTCTACATCTATCATGATGGTTCTACATCTACAATAAAGATGATAGTTGAGGATATCTACAGTTTCTATTTTGGATCATTGGTTATGTGTTTAGTATTTTACTTCATGGGCTATTTACCTAGATAATAAAATAATGTATGGAGAACTGACATTCCTTTCAGAAGACAAATTTATAGGTACCTAGAAGAGATGGAAAAAAATTGATGTCTGCAAGGCATACTTCTTATCTCTTCAGGAGAAGCTAGGTAATGGTTTTGTGGTTACCGGTGTTGTATCGATAAGACAGTTTCATGAAGGTTTCCTCCTCAAAATAGAAGAATATGGAAGTGATCATCTACATTTCACCTTATGAACTTAAGAAGACAATGACAAGTGAGAAAGGAAAGGAAGTTGTTATAGTTCCAATATCTGACAATGAAGAGGAAGTTGTTAGTAGTAAGGAGAGTGCAACTGAAAGTGAAGAAAAATCAGAGGAGATGGAAGCTGAGAAGGAAATAGAGAAACCCATGGTTTCACTAGAAGAAAGGGAAGCTATTGATTATGATAATAAGTTCAAGTCTATGTTGAATAACAATGAATTTGATAAAATTGGTGGTTTGTGGGTTGAATGCTCTTGACCTGACAAAACCATTGTATTGAAGTTACTTATAGACCATCTGATTAACAAAAGGATTGAAGTATCCAATCTTTCTGGCATGCTACCCATTGATATGGTAGAACTGGTTGAGAAGAATTTGTTATAGTTTAGTACTGAATTTTTTTTCTTTGAAAAGAAATTTAGAAATGCTTTATAAACATTATCCCTACTTATCAGTAAGACAAAAGCATGTTTGGAAAAAATATCATAGGTTTACCGGTATTGTCTTTGTTGGCCTGATATTGTTGAAAAATTCAGAGGACAGTTTGAGAATATTGAGTTTGAGCTTAATGAGTTGGGAAAAACCTATGATATTTTCAGAGTCAGAGAAGGCAAGAAAAGGTTGAGGATAGGAGAACTGCAGGTTAAGTTATTGTCTCAACAAAGGCAGAGGGATGACCTAATCAAGACCTTTTGGCTTGTGAAGGACATGGTGGACATAAGGATGGAGCATATTTACATCATTATAATTGATGCTGAGAACTTTGAGAAGATATTTCCTACTTCTAATTGGATAGGATCTTTTGACAAGATGGTAGAATGTGATTGTTTATGTGCTAGAACAGAGGAAATGGTTGCAGAATGGGAGAAAGAGTTCCCCATCTTGAAGGAGAGGTATAAAAAGGAATTTATAGATAAAACAATTGTTTTACTGTAGATAGGCTCACTTGATTTCTTTTTGGATCTTTTCCATTATGGAAAAAAGGGGGATAGTTTTTGGTAAGGAGAAAACAAAAGATATCATCTACTCAGGGGGAGTGTTTTTGGATTTTTGGCAAATCAATTTTTCCTCTTAACTCTTTTTGTTTTCAAATTTTTTCCATCAATGTCAAAGGGGCAGATTGTTAGAATTTATGTGGAAGTGTTGGCATTGATTGACATTGATTTCAAAACCTCTTATCGATAGTCTGGGTAATTTAGTTGGTTTTTGGCATGTCGTGTTAGCTATCAATGGTGTAATAGGAGCTTTCGGTTATACATAAGGGAGAATCAAAATGATGACATCTTAGATTTCCTAGTTTTTTCTGAGATGGATCAATGTATGGGCCACAAGAACACTCAAATTTGAATCCTATTGGTGGTAACAAGTATTTTATGTATCCATCTTTTGGTCTTGGTTATTGCATTCATATGGCTTTGGTAAATGCAACGTGTATTGTAAATACTTAAGTCTGACCTATCTGCGGATCAAATTATAGTGTTTTATGTTCTCTTATGTATGTCCTAAATCTAGGACCGATGTTATGGATTAAATGTAAATGTAATATATGTTGCATTGGTGATATCACACGTTTGGTGTATAGCCGACATATGTAAGATAAGATACTGGTATAAATAAAGAAGAACCTTTTGTATCTAGAGGTAATGCACATGTGACTTATATATGAAGTATATGTGAAGTGACCATGAATTCATAGGAAGGAGATCTGTGTTTGTGTAGAGAAGTCTATAAATATTAGAGGTGGATTATATTCCTTTTCATATCTTTTGATAGTGAGTACTTGCGTATTGGCAGTGAACCCCTGTGTATTGGAAATGATCCTTTTTGCAGTGAGCCCTTGTGTATTAGTAGTGAACCTTCTTGTAGTGAGTATTTCTAGCAGTGAGACTTTGTATCAAATCACCTTTCGGTGTCACCTTAACAAGAAATTATTTTTTATGGTTCATGAGAATTAGTTTCTCCATAGTTTTACCCATCTTGGGGTTTCCATGTAAAATCTAGTGTTCTCTATTTCGGTGTTCTTGTAAATTTCATGTTTATATTTTTTATTGATGTTTAATGTGCTAAACTGACAAATCTTAAGATGTTATTGGAATTTTTAAGTGTTAGCTGATAGGGAAAAAGTTTTGTAAAGTTGTGTGGGACTAACTTATTCACCCCCCTCTCACTTATTCGGCTTGTTCAACATCATTGGCCTCTTCTTCTTTTCAAGTTAAGTTACCTATTGCTATTTTATCCTTGTACTTACTTTATATATCAAATTTTATATCATTTCTTGCTACTTGTCATTTAATTTATCATAGTATAAATTTCCTTTCACACATTTTACCTCTCACACACATTCACATTACATTTTCATTAACACATAAAGGGAAATTGAACTGCAATTCCCCACTCTCACTTAGATCTTGCATTAGCACCCCTTCATCCTTTTTGGGTTCTGATAATCTAGTTTGTTTGAGGGTTATCCATTGGGAGTACATTTCCCCTAATGTACAAAACCACAATTTGTTGAGTCATCTACATTCCTAAATTTAGGTTGCACACCATTTTCCACTGTACACTCCAAATGCTACTACAAGTATGAAATTTATAGATGATGTTCCCATTTGCAATTTAATTCCAAAAATCTGAATTTGGCTTTGAAATTATTTTCAAAATAAAAAATTAAGGTGTTTCCCCTACCTGCAGTCGGGATTTTGAAATCCAAATGCAGTTGAAAGAACTTGTAAAATATACATGTAATCGGGTATCTAAATCATGATTACAAGTGAGAGTTATCTTCCATAATATGTATATGCATTTGTAATTTGAACTTCCCATTTTTGAGTCCAAATGTGTATGTTCTATCTACAATTAGTGCCCATCAAAAATCTTGAAATTCTTCATTGGCCTCATTCTAAAAGTCGATTATGTCCTTTTCCTCTCAATTTTTGCTTTTCCAAAACCCCTCTATTCTTGTTCTTCACATACACAGCTCTAGATTTACAAATTTATAGCTTAAAATATTGTTTTATGGATTCTTTGGTGACTATAGAAGATGTCCTTACCCTATGGAATTTTCATGTTGCAACTACATCTTCTGTGGTTACATTTTCCATGTTAGATGAGTCAGTCTCTCTCGATAACAAGAAGAAAATGAAGTACAAATATGATAAATATCAGAATTCTATTCCACCTATAAAAGTTACTTCCTCAATGGATGAGATTTGGGACACAAAGATAGGGTATGTTGACATGTCTGAATTAATTTAGAGAGTAAATACTTCTACTAGGTTGGAGATGGGCATTCTTACTAAGAGTAATATCCATCTTATTTATACCTTTCAAGTTGTTGTCCTAGAGCCAGAGTTTGTATTAGCTCGTGCATCCCATTTTGATCATGAGTCCAGAATGATCAGTGATGATTATGGAAATGTGATTATTAGATTGGATTCATAAACTATAGATAAGTTTTTCAAAGTTTTGTCTGCTCTTGTTTATGCAGACATCAAGGAGAAAGCCTTGAAAAGATGGAATGATAAGAAGTAGGATTGCCTTAAATTCATGAATGAGCATTGGATCCTCAACAAAAAGGACTTGTTTTTCTAGATGGCCTAAGATGTATAGGACTCATTTCAATGTGGAAATCAATGACTTGATTACTCTTCTTAGAAGGGTCATGGGTTTAAGAAAATCTAATATCTTTGAGACTTGGATGTATACTTTTATCTCCATCATCATGAGATCTAGGCAATATATCTTCTAGGGAGAAATCATTAATGATGCTTTGTGTAAGCAGTTGGCTCATGTTCCTACCACACTCACTTTTTATATGAATTATTACTTGGTATATATTGTGGCTTCCCTCAAACCTTTCCCTAGTCTTTCCACTTGGGGTGATAGGTCATTAGTTCCTATTTGGGAGTATTATGAGAAGTTGACCCTGAAACCTAGCATGATATACTATAGATGAGTGCAAGATGCATTCTTTGGATACTATATGTGCCTTTTTGATAAAACACTTGCAAAAATAAGGGTGTCATATGTGGCTCGGAACAAACTGATCGAGTATGGATGCCTAGTTATATAGTTCCCAATCATTACATGCATGAGGGTTGGTTATTTTGATGATGAGATGTACATGCTTCCAGGGTATCCTACAAACAATCATCTTGATGGAGATATCAAGGAAACTCATGGCAGTTCAAGCTTATCACTCAACTCAACACAAGGAAGGGATCAATATCTCCACACAAAACCCACTCCAAATAGGGAGATATACGCAGATTACCTCACCAAAGGCAAAGTGTATGGAGATAGAATTACAAGAGATTAAACTTACAAATTTTAAGCTCAGAAAGAACTTTGACTATCAGGGCATGAATGATAAAATCAAGAGAAATTTCACCCATATCCATCATCTTGAGGATATTTGGATTGATCTATGTATAGAGGATGACATAAGGAACATGGATTACAGTAGGTTAACTTTGGAGTAGATCATAGACTTGAATCTAACAAAGATTCCTAAGGGTGTTGAAGGTGAAAAAGTCTTTATTGATCTTGAGTATCATAAATGATGCATTGACAAGATTCCTATTAATCCTATTCAATGGTCACAAAAGGAATGCATGTCCATATTTTCCAGGTTTCATCCTATTTTGGCCAATAATAATGCATGGATGAAACAAAGGGGCATCAAAATAATTAAGATTAAGCTTGGTAAGGATTTTGACACTGTAGGCCCAGTTGGGCTTAAATATCAAGTCAGATCCAAGACAAAGGAAAGTGCTTCTTCATCAACAATTGTAGGGACAACAAGGCTCAAACTCAAAGTGAGAAAAGCCTTGATTTAGCCATCACAGGAAGTGGTATTGACAGAAGGATGTATGTCATGCATGAAATAATACAAATTGTGGGTAGTCAAGATGAATCATAGGAAGGTCATAGCCCAGAAGTATCTCTTTCTTTGAGCTAAGAGATGAATTTTAAAATTCCTGACACGATGTATGAACATGATGAAGTTCCTATGTCACCCCTTGAGACTGACGTGGATTCATTTTCTAAGATCTTTGTTCCTCCTGTAGATACATCTATAATGAATGTTTCTTCATTCATTCTTTCATCTATTTTTGAGGATCAATATGACAACTTGGAGAATGTATTTGAAGCTTGTTCGACATATCCTAGTCTATCATATATTTTTGTTATGCTCCTGGACACTTTAGTTGAAAAATTTGAAAAGTTTATGGTTGAAGCTTCTCATAATACTTAGCCTCTTATAACCATCTAGACTAAGTCTCCACCCATCATGATAATTGTTGTACAATCATAATAAGTGTCTACAATAGCCATCACTACTCTAAAACCAAGTGTTTATTCTGGTCTACCTCCTTGGCTTAGTGCTATTACTCCAAAGAGGAAAAAGAAAGAAGACTTTCCAAATTAATTCAATTTTTAGAAACTAAAGAGGAACAAGCCTTAGGTGAGAAAGAAGGAAAACACAATCTCTAGAGTTGTGGTTGATTAGAAAAAGACAAAATATGTTGAGGTTGCAGAGCCTCTTGTTGACAAACTGCAAGATGAGTTGCAAGCATCTGACTACAGGATCACGAGAGTGAAAATGGGGAAGCAAAAACATACTAGATTTAAAAAGGATGTGCAAGACTCCGTGGAAATACTAGCTCAAATTTATGAACAACTATTGGCCAAGAAGAATCATCTAAAGAATGAGATGGCTTGATTACTAGAAGTGATCCAAAATATCACTAAAACATCAAAGCACATTGATCACATCACTTCTTCCATCTCAGAGGAGTCTATCAGATAATTAGAGAAGGTGAAGGGAAAATAAAAATCCATGGATGATTTGTTTGGTCAGATAATGACTCAAGGAACACAATTGGTAATTGATTCCTTTTGGGTACTGACTCATGCTAGGTTCACCACATCTAAATTGAATGAATTTCTTGTATATTTCAATCAAGATCTAAAGGCTTTAGAGAAGGATTTAGAAGTCTGGAACAAGTATTTAAAAAATCTATTTGGATGTGCTGTGTGAATATGGGGTCATTTCCTCTTGGGAAATGTACATTAAATATCAAGAATTTATGGTAAGTAAGGGCTAGGTTATTGAGGGGATAGTGACATACACAAAGGTGATTGTTGAGACCTGTGAAGAAAAGGAGGCAATCAGTAAAGGATTTGAGGAACTATCATGAAATTTTATAAATGAAAATTGTTACCCAAATTTTTCACATGCGGGATAGCAGTCATAGAATTTAAAAATTTGCATGAAGAAACATCTCTTTGACATTACTGTTCAGCCAATGCAAAATGAATACATTGCTATTACATTCATATTATCAGATTTTATTTGTACTCTAAGTTTTGATCAAATTCACAC
>MU227687.1:20094-32401 GCA_018584345.1 Thuja plicata
TGGCTCATACATGTGGAGTTTTGATTCTATGATCCTGTTTCATCTTTCTTTCCAAGTGTTATTTTCATTGTTATCCAAGAGAAGTGAGTGCATTTATATTCCTTCCTAGGGTGATCAATTATTTAAAGCCTTGTATGAAAATGTATGTCTATTGACTGTTTGAGCTATTTGTGGTTTTAACCCTAGTAGTGAAATCTGTCAGCCTATATGTTGAACAGAGATTTGAAGTATCAAACCTTTGATGTATGAGGTGGAGTTATTATTTTATCTTTCCATCAAAAGTCTGAATACATTCTTGGTGTATCACCCCTTTTTCCCTTTCATTTTTAATCCTTTTTCCCTTTTCCCCATCAAGTTTTGAATCAGGAGGTGATATCCCAATTCAAATAGGAGTCGGCCTAGAATCCGGAGACTCTTCCTCATCCATAGTTCACCCACAGCTAGAGGAAGTTTCCATTGTGAGGATGAAATTGTCGTGTAGCCCTAATGCCTGAGTTAGGGTGACAATTCTAAGCCTTAACAAAAATCATGAATTGATTTAAGAAGACATTGCAGTCTCAAAACTATCATCAATGATCCACCTAGAGCTTAAGGTGGATCATTTTACTCTAAGTTCCTTGAACAAGATCGCTAGTTTTAATTTTTCACTAGATCATCTTCACGATGTACTTTAAGAAAATAATAAAGTTATTTCTTGGGGTGTTGACACGGTCATGAAAATGGTTGTTGTGGCTCAACATACAGGTGTACCAGATCATATGGAAGTATGTGAATCCATTCGTCAATTCAAGACTTTCATGGACACTCTCAGAAGTAGATCCTGAAGGATCTTGTGAAACTTAAAATATCTTCTATGCTTTCTATTAGTAATTGTTCTTTTTTTTATTGACATATTACATGTAATTGAAAAAAAAGTTGTAACTGCAAGTGACCTTTACACCTGTAAAGTTATTACATGTAATCAAATTACAGGTTAGGTTCATTAAGACTTGCAGTTTTAATAAGTCAAAGTTAGTTATAGAATAGGTCAAATTTTGTTGGTTTTATCCTATCTTTTCCTCCCTTCTCCTTAACTATATATAGGAGTGAACTTCATTGTAAAAAGCATCTTTTGGTTTTATGAAAGTAGACTATGCTTAAATTCTTGTAAGGTGAAAACTTGGTGTTTCATAGTGCAAATAGTTTCACAGTGAATAAAAGAAGAAATTTAGTTCAAACTTTGTGTTGGAGAGCTTGTGAGTAGTTTATGTATTCTTATTTTGCATAAGTGATTCAATCATGAGTTCATTGAATAATATTAATCCTATTGACATAATTTTAGAAGTACTTAATCTGCATACTTTTATAGACTTTGTGTTACACTAGTAGTGATTTGAGATAGTTTATAGTGATTTTTAGATACAAAGAACCGAGTGACTTTGGGGCTCTATTTTAAACATCTTTGTAAGATTTAGAAGGTAATTAAAGACTTTGAGCTTTATTATATAATAAAATTGATAGTTTATATTTTGGAAATGTATAATATAAAATGGGGATCATGTAAAAAGGCTATTTTCCCCACTTCATATGACACTGTTACCAGTTTTTGCATCATGCTCAAATTGGCAAAGCTTAGATAGCGTTGGTGAAAGGTACATTTGGTGCATGATTGATTACTTTATGCTGAAAGAGAAAATGCAGAAAGAAGAGAACATTTCTTTAATGTGCAAATGCATTTTACAAGTAAAATATAAATTTTTTGCAATCAAGAGTTCTTTATTCATTTGCAAATGATTATAAAGAATGGGTCCCACACAAGCCATGGGAAAAGCTCTTAAAAACAATGCAAAAAATAAGAGAGAACATGCATATATAGAGAAGTCAAGATAAAGATACGGTTGATTCCATCATTGCCTAGATGGAATGATGGACGAGGTTGTTGAGTGTCCTTGGTTGGCTGGTTGAAGAGGGCTCGCATGGAAGTGCTTGAAAAATATAGAAGAGAGTGTGGTATTCCAAAAAATAATAAACAGTGATGAAATTAACACCTATATCTAAGAACGACAACAATACATATACATATTCAGAATGGTGTAGAAAAGAATAAATGTTTTGCTAATAAGTTGTTGAATGTGTAGGTATTGGTGCATGCAATCATACTGTACTATATTTATGAAGAGATGAAACATCCATTCAAGTGAAAGAAACACAAGAATTGGAAGAATAAAGAAAAATAAATAGAGCAACAATTTGATATATGATGACACTCATGTTCAATAAGGAGCAGTTATTATGCATGGAAGACAAAGACTTGTTTCATGGATGATACTACTATAGGACAATTAGATCATCAACAAATGAGAAATTACAAATATAACAATGAAAAACACATCATAGGTGTTGTCATTTGAAAGACAAACAAGTAACTAAGTGTCGATAAAACAACAATAATAAATGAACAAACCTCAATTCATGCTTTGCTAAAGGATCAACTTCAGATTAAAGAAAGTGCAAAGTTTCATATATAGAAAGCCACTTCCAATGATCAGGATATGCATATCATTACAACCATATCAATATGAAGTATACAAAAAATAAAAAGGCCACACCTATGGAATGGGAGGTCATAGTTACCAAGGTATGGAGATTGAGTTGTTAAAAATGTTAAATGAAATATAGTTATATGAGAGCAAGATTATGTAATTGGTCAACCACAACTACATGTGCTATCATTTAAAATCAATAATCACAAGTAAAAGACATCATTCAAATATCAGAGACAATGCATCAACAATTGATTATATCTATAGGAGAAGTTAGTGCAATATAATGCTATCAAGATCTAAACCAGTAGAGATATTGTTCTCATGATAAGTTGTGACAATCAAAAGATTTTCATATTAGTAACTTGTAAACACCAAAAGAAATAAATAGAAACCTAGGTTCATCATTCAATAGCTATAAAGGAGCATAAATCAGAAGTTTCAAGGACCATGTAAAAAATGCATCTATAGTCATCTCAGTGGATATCAATGCACATAGTGATCCATAACTTATAGTGATTTGCAGTCAACATATATGAGATCAATGTCAATGCTTCAGGAAGAGCATATTGTTTTAGCAAATAACAAGTAATCTATCTTACATGTAATAGTATGGTTATGGAGAAATAGATTCATAAGAAGTATATATGAATTTAGTATGTAGATGTCATCCATGGAACAAAGACACACAACAACATCTATTTCCAACCTACAATTAAAACCCTACAAGATTCAAGATCATGTTTAAAGCCGCAACAATACAATCAATAATCTCCAGAAATGAAATGTTAAGGGTTTCAGATAGCATCAAGCAGGGTCGGGACCTTATGATTGCACATATTGGTGACTCATGGGATGTCATGGGAACATTTTCTCCCAACCATAGTTTGTTAGATATCCTGTTAAAAATCAATTTGAAGGCAAAATTACCCGAGGAGGCTGAGAGGATAAAGCAGTGTATGAGCCAAGTGATTTCTTTATGAGATGAACTACATGTGCAAAGAGTGAATTGAAATCTTCTGAGATCCAACGACCCGATGCCATCCGAAACAAATGGTTTTCTTTGAAATGATTGTTTATTTTGGCACATTCTGAATATTTGAATTTGTAGTAACTTATTTATTTATATATTAGGATCTTGTCAATAGAGTTGCCACCTCTTTCAAAAAGGAAAAATTTACTTATCTCTTTCTAGGTCTTCTCCCTCAATAGAGTCACTGATTGAATTTTTTTATTAAATAGAGTCACCACCTCTTTTCGAGGAAAATATTACTTGTTGGTCTTCTGGGTTCTTCCTTCTAGCAGAGTAAACTTCTATCACAAAATATTATGGAAACATTATTAATAGCTCCCTAGAAAAGTTGTCAATTTTTTGGTTCCCAGATTAACAGATTGGAAATCCTATGAGCTTGCTTACTCAATGATAGGATTATTCAGCTATCTTGGCCAACAAACGAGAGTGATAAATTATGATCCTCCTCCCCTACACTTTAGGTTCTGCATAACCAAGGCGGGTGGATCTATAACTCAACCAAACCTATTGGCTTAAGGATTTTTATAGCAAATAATAATTATAGATTAAAGTTGGGTGATCACTCAAGATGGCAAGTGAAATCTTGAGATAGATTGAATTGTGAATATCACAACTATTAAATATTTGAATTCCATGAGAATGCTTTAACAAGATGCTATTGAAATAATTTTTTAAAATAATGTATGATTTGGTTTGAAATACATACTGATGACTACTTTCTGCTTCTAATTTTCTTGAACAAAAACTTCAACTTAAGGATAATAGATCAATGCCTTTCTTCTATTGGGCAATAGAGATAGTTCCTTCTTTAATCCTATGTACAATTAAGTGAGACAAATAACACCACCTAAATTCCCCTATCGACTGATCCTCTTCAATGTCTTTGATTATTTTACTATGCTACAATCAGTTTTATTGAATTTAACCCAAGATTAATGAGCCCAATAAGATAGAATTAATAATATCTAATAATTCTCATGATCAAATTGCAGAATAACGGGAATAATTTCCAAACATAAAGTTTAAAGCGACTTTATCTTCTGGAGATAAAATCACAAAGGAGTGATCAATTAGGAATGATCAAATCCATAACTCCAAATTAGAGAAAATGCTAATTTATATTAATGCTTCATAAAGTCTTCTGTACAATAGATCACTTGTAGAAAGTGCAGTAGAAAATAATTAGTTTTTAACATTGGTTATGATTTCTTTACATTTTACACCACATATATATGTGGATGAATGGTTTTCACAACCCTTTAGGGTGAAAAGACACCACCCTATGTTAAAATTAAAAAAATTCTTTTGAAAATACTAATCAACAAATTAACTAATAATTACCTATCTTTTGGATTTGGCTTTGGTAAAAAATCCAAAACACATCCTGAAAAGCTGAGATTTTGACTGGAGCTTGGAAATTGGATTTCCTGAACTGATTCTTTTTTATATTTTCAATGTTTGATCATTTTCAATATCTTTTGACATCATCTTTACAGAAGGTCAAAATTCCAGCATCTCTAAAACCTTTGCTTACAGAATTTTGAATGTTCCTGTCATAGATCTTCCTTCCTTAATCCCTCAACTTTTAATTGAAAAGTAATATATTTTTGTATGCCATCATATCATCAATTATTGGGCATTGAGTTTAGGATTCCTTTTTTAGTGTTTTATCACATATATGACTCCAAATTTTGCCAAAAATTTAGATCTCCAACAATACAAAAAGAGAATACTGCAACTATACAAGCCATTACTAGTACTCTATCTTATGTAGAGTTTATCAATGTTCAAGATCTAGACACTACTAATGACATATGGGAGAAATTGAAGACAATTTATGGTGGAGATTCACATGTGCAGAAGGATAAGGTGGATAGACTGAAAGGAAAGTTTGATGATATGAGGATGCGGGAAAGTGAGAATATTGAACAATATAGTCAAAGGATTAAGGATGTGGTTTATGCTATCAGAGGTGTTGGAGGAACTCTTGAAGAAGAAGGTGTGGTAAGAAAAATACTAATAAAATTATCACCTCAATATTCCATTAGGGTTCTTCTTGTTGGCCCAATGTTAAGAAAATGGAAAGGATGTGTATTGAGAGGGGAGGGGTGAATCAATACCCTTAAAATTTTTTAGACAAATCTTTGCATGCATTGTACTGTATTAACCAATTGAGTAGATTGCTTAATCCAAATATATAGTATAAATGCTGAAAGATAAATGCATGTAAAATAAACATTACACACACACACAATTAAGTACTCTTGACACTAGTATTTTGGTATCATAGAAAACCCCTATTAGAAGGTAAAACTGCGGTGGAGATGAGACCCACAAAACTTCACTATTGTAGTAATAAAGATAGCCTGTTAAAGCTTTACAAAATGATCACTTCTGACGATATTACCCTGTTAGGAGTAACAAAAAGATCGACTAGATCTACCTTGTGTGAGGATTTAGCAACAGAATCTATGTGTGCACTCGGTTAAGAGATTTACAATAAGACGGTTAAGTCTACTCTTTTAAGAGATTTAGAATCTATTACAATTGTTAGAGAGTAATAGAAAGTTGATCTAAAACATATACAATTTCAAAATTGTTGATAGAGATCCATTAAGTTTATATAAAACATATCACCTCAATGTGAATGATAATACCTTCTTCTCTGTTATGCTCGGTAGCCTTGCCTTAGTTTTGTAAACTGGATACTGTAATGTAGTCTCTGTCCTTGAATCCCTTGTCTGATCTCTGATGTATGTAGTATGGAGGCTACTTAATCATTTATTGAACATTCATAACAAAATTGACATCTATACAATTATATATCAAACAATGTGACCTAATTAGGTTTCAACATTTACATCTTTACTCTAAGATTAGTGGTGTACATAATTTACCTTGATCATCTACACATAGGAGACATAAAAAATTAATGTTGTAAATACGTATTTAATGTCCTCCTTGTTTGTGTAAACCGTTGTCTAGGTCGGCTCAAAAGTTGTTACATAGAATAATGTGCCTTTACAAACTTTTATGTGGACTCTGTTCCACTCGGTAAATGTTGTTCCTCGGTGCTTGGTGTATACTGTGTATCTTGGTTATACTGGAATTTAGTTATGCTTGTGTATCCCGGTGTTTTTTTTTCTCGGTATAGTCTATTTACTCGGGTATCACTGTACTCGGCTAACTGTGGGTGTGATCAGTGCTCTCGGTTAACTCTGCACTTCGATGATATAAACTGAATGTCTTGTGTTTACTTTGTCACCGACTGTCTATTATGTTTTCTTGATAACTAATGACAAATTCAATGTGTAGTTGGAGTAACATTCTCCCCCTTTGGAATTAGTATAAAAAAATTAGTACTATACATGATGACTTCCCCTTTGTACATTCTCCCCCTATGTATATACTTGGTATATGTATATGAACAATTTGATTGTACTATCTACCTTTACTGTACATATATAAATACATTTCCCCCTTTTTTGAAATAATGAAAAAGGTACATAACTTATAGTTTGTCAAAAATATTGAGATGAGCACTCTTGAGAGTTTCCAATAATTTTTCCCATTCCTCCTTTAAGTGTTTGAGGGTGAGTAGCTCTAATTGTAGCTGGGTATGCATATCATATATGCTCTTTGTTACTGATAAATCCAAGGTGACAATGAGAGTCTTTTCCAGTCACTTGTTTATGCATCATTGCTAAATGTTATAGTAACGTTGCCTGGAGCTTGGTTACTTTCTCTCTAATTGCTTCCTCTTCTTTCTTCAAGTCCTGTCTCAACCGCTGATTTTGAAATATCTTCTTATAATGCAATTGTAATGCATGTTTCTCATTTGATAGACTCTGTGCACTATACTTTAGATCTTGGTCTAATTTCTTTAGCTTTTCACTAATCTTGGTAGTGAAGTGATCTAATGTGCATAACTATTGTAGAATAGTAATGGCCTGAGATATAACTGTTCAAGCTTAGAATTGTCACCCTAACTCAGGAATTAGGGTTACACAACAATTCCTTCCTAACAATGGAAACCTTCTCTAGCTGTAGGTAGACTATGTCTGAGAAGGAGTCTCCAGATTCTAGGCCGGTTCCTATCTGATTTGGGATATCACCTCCTAATTTGTAACTTAGTAGGGAAAGGGAAAAATAAACTTTAAAACTGGAAATAGATAGGGGTGATACACCAAGAATGAATTCAGACTTTTGATGGAAAGATAAGACAATAACTGCAACTCATATATCAAAGGCTTAACACTTCGAATCCCTGTTCAACAAATAGGCTAATAGATTTCACTACTAGGTCTAAACCAAAAATAGCTCAAATGATCAGCAAACATACATTTCCCACACAAGGTTTTGAAAAATAACACTTGCAAAGAAAGATGAAAACATGATCATAGAATGAAAACTCCAAATGTATGAGCCAATGAAAAATCTGCTTTATTTCACACCAAATCTGACAGAAATGTGGTTACAAACATGAATCCAAGGCACTAAGGAACAATAATCTCACTTTGCCTTTTTTCCAAAATCTACAACCCCAATGGATATAGAATGCATAAAAAAAAAAGGCTATAGGAACAAGATAGTTCACTATAAGAACCTTCTCTCTAGATTCTCAACCCGTTCTGCATCTCTTTTCTCTCCTGCACACACATAAATTGTCTTATACAGTTTGAACACTCGCACATGTCAATGAAGTTCAAGCACGGGCTTGTGACACTCACTACATCTTTTAAATATAGCATATGATTTCATAAAGATATGTCTTTTTGATGTTATTATCCCATCAATGCAAATGCATACCTTTCTATTGCATTGATATCATTAGTAAATATGCAGTTCAGGAAGCTTGACTGATGTATGATGCTTTCAGGCATTTATGTATTGCTTAGATCCAATTGGATCTAATATCTCTTTCACACCATGATGCAGGATATAGGAACAACAAGAGACCTAGGATGCAGGACAGACAAAGACAAGACCTAGACATGAAGACCTCAGATGAACAACTCCAGAAACTAGAAGACCTCTTAAAGGAAATACATAGATCCCTAGACTTCATCACGCTTCTCTTTTACTTTCTTTTCTACATATGTCATATGAGTTTCAGTATGGAAGATGTAACCTTAAAGAAACACTTGTTTACTACATTCATTTTTGAATGCACAATGTAATGATCATTTATGAACCTGAAAGTGTAATTTTGATCAAAACTTAGAGTACAAATATAATATGATAATATGAATGCAATAGAAATGTATTTCTTTTGCATTGGCTGAACAGTAATGTCAAAGAGATGTTTCTTTATGCAAATTTATAACTATAATGACTACTATCCCGCAAGTGAAAAATTTGGGTAACAATTCTGGTGACCTCTGATGGATGTCTGCCTGCTTGACATTGGGACTAGTAGCCTAAAATAGTCCATTGGGAATTGAGTCTGTTGATCACCTATGGAAACCCTAAACCTAATCTGTGGATATAAGAAAACCCTTCCCCAATGATTGCGGGTATGTTTATAATTTGTGATAGTGAAGTAAAAACTTCATTATCACAAATTGTAAATGTATTTTTGATCATTGAGGAATGATTCTCTTGTGTTTGCATATTATAACAACAACCTTGGAAGACCTTGCAAACCTGAAGAATTATTGAAAACTGGGAAAACTAAAACTAAAACTGACCTAACTGTGCTTGACAACACTTAGGGAAACTGGAAATCTAACCTATCCTAACCTAACTAGCCATAAATTCTGCTAAACAAAACCATTTACTGGTGCATTGAAATATTTTCCTTTCCTCCTCAAATTGCAATAATGCACATGCTTATTGGAAAATACCAAAAAACTGAATAATGAAGCATATCTAACCATCTCATGAAACATTTCAAAAAGAGAGAAAGTATCTTGACTTACTTTACTTTGCTGGTAGAAGAAATCTGCATCTGCATGCTGCACTGAATCTTCCTCATCAACCTCCTCACAAACAGGAGTTGCCGCAAATGAGGACTCTTCTCCTCTCTTCAACTAGGACAGATACCAGATTGGACAACCTTTTGAGAGTATGAGCTTGGGGCCCTCCTTGCTGATTTCTTTAGTTTCATTTCTTGACTCTGGTTCCTCATGGCTGTCCTGCATCATTAGCAGCCATGTGAGCTCCTCCTCCATGGTCAAAACATCATCATCTTCTGTCAAATCAGCTAGGAACTCATCAAAACTACTGATCTCCTGGGAATCTAGAGCACTTGTTTCCAGCTTGCCTTCTTGCACATAATCATTGGAAAGAATGTCCTCCACAATAGAGAACTTTTGAATAGGCACAAACTCTAACATTTCAAGCTTTTCACAGAAATCTGCAATAATGTTGTCAAAATCATTCTCTAAGATTTGATCAGTTTCTTGATCATGGACACCCTACTGTACTGAAGTGACTAGAATCTCCTCTTCTTTCTCTTGATCTACAAAAGAGGGTAACTCCTCAAAGAGAAGTACAACCACCTCTTGCTGGTCAAAAGAGTCTCTTGTAGCCAATGATGCAATTTGTTGACTATCCTTCTTAGAATATACACGAATATCTACAACTGAATCCAATACCTCTTGTTCTATTAGATTTGAGCTAATAACCTCCTTCTCAGCTCCCTGATCTGGAGATGACTCACATGTAACCACCTTGATAAGATTTGGCATTTGGAAGCCAGGGTGCTTAGTCCATGAGGGCTGCCATGAAAACTTGGTATCTTGCTCATCTAGCTCAGCTACATTACACATCTCTAATTGAGAGTCACTAAAGTGGGCTAGTTGACCATGCTCAATCAAGGGCTCTTGTAGGGGTTGTCTTACTTCTTCTGCAAGATTATAAATTGGAATCTCCAGCTTGGATCTTTCTTGGATTGTAGGCTGACTAAGGGCATAAGAAGTTGCTTGAGCTTCTAGCTCTTGTAATTTTTTCATTAACTGCTTCATTTGTTCCTCTTTAAATGCAACTTGCTTGGCAATCAGCTCCTTCTCATACCTTTGAGCCTCCATCTCTTACTGGTGTATGTGAGCTTGATAAGATAGCTCCTCTTGATGCATGCCATACTCTTGCTCTTTCTCCACAGATCTCATTTGTTCTTGAAAGTTCTTCAGAATATCATCAAGGCTCATTTTTGGAACATGCTGGGGATAATTCTGAGAATCATCAAAGAAACTCCTTTGTGGCTGCTGGTATGCATGCTGGCAAGAAACCTACTGCTAGGCTGGAGGGTGGTAAACAGGAGATGAGTGATGTCCTTCAAATTTTGGAACAAAAATAGCAGCAAGTCCGTACTGATATGGTTGATATTGAGAACATGTAGAAACATCTTCATAAAATGGAGGATAGTATTCCATCTTAGGCACCAAATCTGCATAAAACCAGTAGATATAACCTTAGAGTCGCCAGATATGCATAACATTGACCTCCTAAAGGCTTGCAACCTACTAGATGCATATCAAAACCAACAAGAACTGTGAAATCTATGACGTCTTGGTCCACCGGGAGTGCCAAAAACTGTTCAGGCTTAGAATTGTCACCCTAACTTAAGCATTAGGGTTACACAACAATTCCATCCTAATAATGGAAACCTTCTCTAGCTGTAGGTAGACTATGTCTGAGAAGGAGTCTCTGGATTCTAGGTCGATTCCTATCTGATTTGGGATATCACCTCCTGATTTGTAACTTAGTAGGGAAAGGGAAAAAGAAACTTTAAAACTGGAAATAGATAGGGGTGATACACCAAGAATGGATTCAGACTTTTGATGGAAAGATAAGAAAATAACTGCAACTCATATATCAAAGGCTTAACACTTCGAATCCTTGTTCAACATATAGGCTAATAGATTTCACTACTAGGGTTAAACCACAAATAGCTCAAATGATCAACAAACATACATTTTCCATACAAGGTTTTGAAAAACAACACTTGCAAAGAAAGATGAAAACAAGATCATAGAATGAAAACTCCAAATGTATGAGCCAATGAAAAATCTGCTTTATTTCACACCAAAATCTAATAGAAATGTGGTTACAAACATGAATCCAAGGCACTAAGGAATAATAAGCTCACTTTGCCTTTTTTTCCAAAATCAGCAACCCCAATGGATACAAAATACATAAAAAAAGGCTATAGGAACAAGATAGTTCACTATAAGAACCTTCTCTCCATATTCTCAACCTGTTCTGCATCTCGTTTCTCTCCTGCACACACATAACTTGTCTTGTACAGTTTGAACACTCACACATGTTAGTGAAGTTCAATCACGGGGTCATGACACTCACTACATCTTTTAAATATAGCATATGATTTCATAAAGATATGTCTTTTTGATGTTATTATCCTGTCAATGCAAATGCATACCTTTCTATTGCATTGATATCATTAGTAAATATGCAGTTCAGGAAGCTTGACTGATGTATGATGCTTTCAGGCATTTATGTATTGCTTAGATCCAATTGGATCTAATATCTCTTTCACACCATGATGTAGGATACAGGAACAACATGAGACCTAGGATGCAAGATAGACAAAGACAAGACCTAGACATGAAGACCTCAGATGAACAACTCCAGAAAATAGAAGACCTCTTAAAGGCAGTACAAAGATCCCTAGACTTCATCATGCTTCTCTTTTACTTTCTTTTCTGCATATGTCATCTGAGTTTCAGTATGGAAGATGTAACCTTAAAGAAACACTTGTTTACTACATTCATTTTTGAATGCACAATGT